>JAQZBX010036462.1:0-24168 GCA_029593785.1 Cabassous unicinctus
TTTTTTTTTTTTTTTTTTTTTTTTTTACAGATGAGGAAAGGGAATCTCATAGAGATAATTCATTAAGAGTAATTCAAGAAACTTAATTAAAGTTGAGGGGGAAATCTGGTTATAAAATTTAAAAAAAATAGAAATAATATCTGAAACTCAAGCGACACATTTTCAATGATATTTCATTCCCAAAAGAACATTGCCTACTTTTTCTTATTTGCTGGTATTCATTTAGTTGCATAGCAGGAACTTAAATTCAGTTTTATCTGACTTCTGTACCCATGCTCTTGGTCATTATATAGTTTCAAAATGAACATAAAAAATTTGGAATAACAGAGAGAGAAATTCTTTGGTAAGAAAACTGCCATTCTTCCTTTGGAACTCTACTTAAAACAAAAAAGTTATAGAAGGAAAAACTGGTCAGTTTCCCAAGAATTAAGCAGAATAATGTGAGCAATATTAGACACTTACATAAAACCCAATAAATAGACTTGGATTTAAATGCAAGACAGTAACATACCATAAAATGCTTTCAATGAAATGGGTATACTTCATATTAAAGTTGACATGTAAAATGTACTCAGCACAAAGTATGATAAATGGCACTCAGTAAGTCACAGTGATCACTAGGTTAGATATAACACAAGTGGTTGGGGCTTACAAAATAACAACAACGGTGGCACCATCTGTTTAAAAAAAAATTATTCTGCTGCCTATTGTTTTTACTGTCTTTGATTTTCCCAAAAGTAAGAGATAAACATTGATCTGTAGCTCTAATTACCTCTGTGTCTTTATATTGAAGAGATGTTTGGTGAACTTTGTGAATATCAATGATGATGCATTATGCAACTATCCAGTTTCAGGGATTGCAACTGAAGTTAACCCAGAAAAAATTAACATGGTTTATATGTCATACTCTCCTACATTTCCCTTTGAAAAATCCTAAACACAAACCAATTAGGAGTTAAACAAGAATTTCTCCTCTATCAATTTCCATGACAAATGCATGTCATCTAACATAAATTGTTGGTAAAATAAATTTTTAACAATATCTGTTTCCATGGGAAGTTTAATTAGTGCAGAAAATGTTATTCTCGACATATTGATTTAACACTATTTATATTCTGCTACCACTTCACACTTGACCTTGAACATAGTTTATTTTTGACTATGTAACAATAATTACTGAAAGGTTTACATATTCTACATGTGGAAACATTTACAATGTTATTTTTCAATGTTCCTAATCAAAGGTTAAAAATTTAAGTGATCTTTTTTGATTAAGCTTATCTTTAGTGTGAATATGACTAAATATATCCATAGCTAAGTGTAATTAGATTTTGTTACCATGGAAAATGTATGTAAACAAACAAATAAACAAACAAATGTATTTACTACATCAAATATAGGATAAGTGTCTTCCATACACATCTTGGTAGCAGGTCATCTATTCTCCATGTAACATTAGGTCATAGTACTAACCTAAAGTTTATAAATAATTTCCTATCAATTGCTTTGCAGTAGTATAAGGCCAGTGCTAATAATGGAGTTGTATTTTATTCCTTTCTCATATATTTCCTTTAGAAGACTTTTCTCTGTACTGCTTTAAATGACATTAATTATTAATAAATTTTGAAAAAGTTGCAATGTATATTAAAATTTTTATTTTAACATTATACAAATAATTCAATATTTCTTTGGAAATTTTAGATTTCTTTCATGAAATGTGATTTTTGAATTAAGCTTTATTCTTCACTCTTCAGATGTTTGACTTTTAGTTCCTGGGAGAAAGCCACCAAAAATGGAAGACTTTAGATTGATTTAGGATTTAATTTTCTTAAAGATAATGATAATGATATTAATAACTCAGCATTTAATTTACAGATACCATATGCCAAGAATTGTGGTAAGGAATTTTAAGAATTAATCCTCACAAACTTAGAGAATTTGGTAATAATATTCCCAAAATTATACACTAACCTTTGACTTATAAGTATTAAGTAACTTGAAAAAGATTCTGCCACTGGAAACTGGTAGAGCCAAAATTTTGAGCTCAGATCCATCTGGAGCCTTGAATGGTTATAAATGGAAGAGATGTACCAGAAGTATAATAGAGCTTTAGCTTATAGCAAAGTATGAAAATGTGATCAGAGACAAGTATACAAGGGTTCAATTGCACTTCTCATGATTTCTTTCTTAAGATACTAAGGAGTCTTACTTTTTGAAGATCTAAAATATGACAGTATTTTAAATAAAATTATTTCAGTCTACAATTAATAAGTTTAACATCAAAATATAGTAAACGTTCAGTTATGTTTAATGGCTATTTATAGATTTAAATAAAGAAAGCTGGAAATAAAAATGGAATATATTGCATGATTCTTTCCATCCAATGTGAATGAGAAGCAGGTATATGAAATTTTACCTATGCCATTTTGTGCTGTTTTTTTGATCCAGCACCTTTCATCTCCTATTTTACTAGGAAACTTTTTACCAAATTATATCAGCATTTATGAATTTTTTATTAGAGAAGTTTTGGGTTCACAAAATAATCATACATAAAGCATAGGTTTCCCATATTCAACCTGAATAATAACACCTTGCATCAGTGTGGTACATTTGTTACAATTGATAAAAAGCATATTTTTATAATTGTACTATTAACTGCAATCCATGGTTTTACTTAGAGTTCACTGTTGGTGTTGTGAAGTTCCATGGCTTTGTGATGAGTATTTTTCCAGAGGGAAGGACAAGATGATGGCAGAGTAAAGAACTCCTAGAGTCAGTTCACCTACAGGGCAGTTAGTAATAACCCAGCGCTATCTAAAACACCTGTTTGGGAGTCCCAGAGGACCAGAAGAGCACCCTGCAACATCTTGGGAAGAAAGAAATGTGGAGGAGACTGCTCATCTGCAGTGAAGATTCATGAGTAGAGCACTCCACATGGTGAAGGCTGGTGACCTTCCCCCACTGGTGGTGCAAGCTGCCTCAAGAGGTATTCCTTGGCTGGAGTTGGAAGCTCCATTTCCCAAAAATGGGGGAAGAAGAGACAGTTGGGCACCAATTTCAGCTACTGATCAATAAATTCAGCTGGCTAATGTTCAGTCCTAAGAAGAGCTAAAGTTTGAGCCTCTCCAAGCTGGAAAGAGGCTGGTATCTCCATTTTAACTCTACCCTTGGAATGAGAGAAAGTGGGGTTGATTGAAAAATCACAGTGTAGGTAGGGACTGGCATCTTTCCACCCAGATCAGATTGCAGCCTTAGTCTAGGCTCCATTCCAACCTCAAGCAGGGAAAAAGCTGGGGGGACCTGTACCAGCCTATCTGGGCAACTGCAGGTGCTTTCAGTCCGCACAGACTAGAGTGGTGAGCAAATGTGTGGATACATTTTTGCCCCCAATAAGATAGGAGGGGCACAGTGTTTCCTCAACCTCTCCAGACAACTGCAGGTGTTTTTGGCCCTCATGGACTACAGTGCTGGGCACTACAGTGAGCCCCTCCCTATCCCTGACAAGGCAAAAGGAACAGTGCTCCCTCAGCCTCTCTGGGCAACTGCAGCAACTTTCAGCCTGCATGGGCTGGACTGTTGGAATCACCTCTGACTCCATCTTTGCTTCTGACAGGGTAGGAGTGTGGAGAGTGCCCCCTAAGCCTTGCCAGGCAACTGCAGTCACTTTCAGCCCACATGAACCTGATTATTGGACATGTCTGTGGCTCCATCCTCAGCCCAATAGAGCAGGAGGAGGGACAGTGCTCCCTCACCTTCTCAGTGCAAGTGCAACCACATGCAGCCTGTACAAACTAGATTAGTGGACACCTCTGTGACTCCATCCCCACTGCTGACAGAACAGGAGGAGGGACAGTGCTTCCTCATCCCCTCTGAGCAACTGCAGTTGCTTTTGGCCTCATACACAAGATTGATGGGCACACTGAGGGTCCATTTCAACCCCTGGCAGGGAAGAGGGGAGGCAGTGCTTCATCAGTCTACCTGGGCAACTGCGGTCAGTTTTGATTTGCAGTTTATTTTGCTGCCCACACCTTTAGCACCATCCGTGTCTCAAGCAGGGGAGGGAAAGTCATGGAGCTTCATCAGACCATCTTGGCAACTACATATGGTCTTGGCCTGCACAGCAGCTCAGATTACTGCACATGGCTGGGTCTCTGTCCCTACTCCTGGCATGGGAGAAAGGTGGGAAAAGCTTCATGGGTTCCTGGGGCAACATGGGCAGCTTTAGCTTCCACTGCTTACAGTAACAAGTACATCCTTGGCTCCTATTCCACAACGAGCAAGGAAAAAAGGGCAAGAAACAGATGAAAAAGAGCTGAAAAAATTCATATTGGCTAAATGTGAGCCACTGTAAAGTTCCAAATTAATTTGAACCAAGTATCAAAGAGGGGCTGTAGCACAAAGCCAATCAATTAGAAAGCCCTAGACTAAAGAAAGAAAAGGGTCCAAGAATAAATACATCTAATAAAACAGATGCCAAGACACCAAAAAAAAATTACAATCCATACCAAGAAATAGGAAGCAAGGGTCCAGTCAAAGGAACAAATTAAGCCTCCAGATGATATAAAGTAGTTGAGACAACTAATCATAGGTGCTCAAACAAATCTTACTAAATTCAATTACCTGACTAAAAAGATTATGGACTTCAAGAAGACACTCCATGAGCACAAAGAATTTGAAGGCATGCATAGAAAAATAGCTGAGTTTATGGGAATGAAAGATGCAATAAATTAAATTAAAAACACACTGGAGGCATATAACAGCAGATTTGAAGAGACAGAAGAAAGAATCAGTGAGCTTGAAGACCGGGCCTCTGAAAGTGAACATATAAAAGAACAGATAAAGAAAAAAAAGGAAAAATTTGAACAGGGTCTGAAGGAACTAAATGACAGCAAGAGATGTGCAAACATTTGTGTCATGGGAGTCCCAGAAAAAGAAGAGAAGGGAAAAGGGTCAGAAGGAATATTTGAGGAAATAATGGTAGAAAATGTCCCAGTCCTATTGAAGACATAAATATCCATGTCCAAGGAGCACAATGTACTCCCATCTAAATAAATCTGAATAGAACTACTCCAAAACACATACTAATCAGAATGTCAAATGCCAAAGAGAAAAATAGAATCCTGAGAGTAGCAAGAGAAAAGAAATTCATCACATATAAGGGATGCCCAGTAAGAATAAGTGCTGATTTCTCATCAGAAACCATGGAGGCAAGAATTAGCGACATGGTATATTTAAGATAAAGCAAGAGAAAAACTGCCAGCCAAGAATCTTATATTTGGCAAGATTGTTTTTCAAAAATGAGGGCAAGTTTAGAACATTCTCAGATAAACAGAAACAGTGGGTCAAAAAAGCAGTTGCAAGAGAATTCAGCAATTATCTTGAGACAAATGAAAATGAGAACACAACATATCAGAACCTATGGGATGCAGTGAAAGCAGTGCTGAGAGGGAAATTTATAGCCTTCAATGCTTACATTAAAAAAGAAGAAAGAGTTAAAATCAAGGACCAAACTGCGCAGCTGGAAGAACTAGAAAAGAGCAGCAAACTATGCCCAAACCAAGTTGGAATGAAATTGCAAAGATCAAAGCAGAAATAAATGAAATTGAGAACAAACAACACTAGAAAGAATTAACAAAACCAAAAGTTGGTTTTTTGAGAAGAACAATAAATTTGACAAAATCTTAGCTAGACTGACAAAGAAAAAAAGAAACAATATACAAATTAAGAAAATCAGTAATGAGAGGTGGGACATTACCAATGACACCACAGAAAAAAGAAATCATTAGAGAATACTATGAACAACTCTACACAAACAATGTAGATAATGTAGATGAAATGGAAAAATTCCTAGGATATTACAAACAACCTACACTGACCATAGAACAAATAGAAGACTTCAATAAATCAATCACAAGCAAAGAGATTGAAACAGTCATCAAATAGCTCCCAAAAATGAAAGCCCATAAATTGAACTGTTGTTCAATATAGTTCTAGAGGTTCTAGCTGGAGCAATCAGGCAAGAAAAAGAAATAAAATCATCCAAATTGGAAAGGAAGAAGTAAAACTTTCACTATTCACAGATAATATGATCCTATACCTAGAAAATCTGAAAAATCTACAACAAAGATGCTAGAGCTAATAAATGAATTCAGCAGTGTGGCAGGATATAATATTAATATGCAAAAATCAGTAGTGTTTCTATATACTAGTAATGAGCAATCTGAGGAGGAAGCAAAGAAGAAAATTCCTTTTACAATAGAGACAAAAAATTAAATATTTAGGAATAAATTTAACTAAGGATGTAAAGCACTTGTATTCAGAAAACTACAATGTATTGCTAAAAGAAATCAAATAAGACCTAAATAAATGGAAGAAAATTCTGTGTTCATGTTTGAGAAGACTAAACTTCATTAAGATGTCAATTCTACCCGTTGATATACAATTCAATGCAATCCCAATTAAAATTCCAACAGCCTTTTTAAAAGGAATGGAAAACCCAATAATCACATTTATTTGAAAGAGTAAAGGGCTCTGAATAGCCAGAAACATCTTAAAAAGGAAGAACAAATTGAAGGACTCTCACTTCTGTACTTTAAATCATATTATGTAGCTACAGTAGTAAGAACAGCATGGTACTGGCATAAAGATAGACATATAGACTGAATGAACCAAATTGATGATTGAGAAACAGACCCTTGTATTTATGGTCGTGTTTTTTGACAAAGCTGTCAAACCCACCCATCTGGGGCAGAACAGTCTATTCAACAAATTATGCTGGGAGAACTGGTATCCATAGTCAAAAGAAAGAAAAAAGATCCCTATGTCACACCCTATAAAAAAAATAGCTCAAAATAAATCAAAGTCATAAATATAAAAGCAAGAACCATAAAACTCCTAGAAGAAAATATAGGGAAACATATTTCAAGACAGCATGGTAGGTGGTGGTTCTTCAAACTTACACTAAAAGTATGAATGAGGAAAGAAAAATGGATAAATTGGACCTCCTGAAACTTAAATGCTTTTGTGCTTCAAAGGACTTTTTCAAGCAAGTGAAAAGGCAACTCCCTCAATGGGAAAAATATTTGGAAATCACATATTTGATAAGGGTTTCATTTCCACGCTATGTAAAAAGATCATACAACTCAATAAAACAGCAAGCAATCCAATTTCAAAATGGGCAAAGGACTTAAATAGACATTTCTCCCAAGAGGAAATACAAATGACTCAAAAAGTACTTGGAAAAATGTTCAATATCTCTAGCTATTAGGAAAACGCAAATGAAAACTAAAGTGAGATATCATCTCACACTTCATAGAATGGCCATTATTTAAAAAACAAAAAATAACAAGTGCTGGAGAGGATGTGGAGAAATAGGAAAACTCCTTCACCGTTGGTGAGAATGTAGAATGGTGCAGCTTCTGTAGAAGACAATTTGGCGTTTCCTCAGGAAGGTAAACATATAGAACTGCTATATGATCTGGCAATCCCTCTGCTAGGAATATATATCCAGAAAAACTGAAAATAGTTCCTGCAAACAGACATTTGCACACTGATATTCATAGTGATATTATTCACAATTGCCAAAAGATGGAAACAATCCAAGTGTCCGTCAAACAATGGATGGATAAATGAAATATGGTATATACATACAATGGAATACTGTTCTGCTGTAAGAATAAATGAAATTGGAACACATGATAACATGGATGAAACTTTAGGACATTATGCTGAGTAGAATAAGCTAGACACAAAGGGACAAATATTCTATAGTCTCACTAATATGAAGTAAATACAAAGAATAAATGCATGGAGCTAAAACATAGAGTATAGGTTACTAGGAGATAGGAGGAAGGCTGAGGAGAGGTACTGATGCTTAATGTATGTAAAAGTTTTCATTAACTTGACTGTAAATGTGTGGAAATAAAGTTGATGGTAGCACATTTTAGTGAGTATAACTAACATAACTCATTTATAAATGGGATTGCCACTGAACGAGGTAGTTTATGGTTGCAAATGTCAGTTGAAAGAAAGCTAGAGACTCATCTGGGATCTGAATAACAGTGAACTTGGAGGTGGATAAGGATTGTGGTTAATAATACAAATACAAAAATGCTGTTTTATGAATTAGAACAAATGTACATCACTATTACAAGGTTGTACTAATATAGTGATGCATTGGAAAATATAATTAATATAACTTATGGACTATAGTTAACAGGGATATTGCAATAATCCTGTATCAATGCCAAAGAAGATACTATATTAATGCTAAAGGTCAATAATAAGATGGTATGGTTGTTTTTTTTTTTCTTTTGGATTAAGGAAAACATCCAAAACTTTACTGAGGTGATGACTGCACAACTCTGTGATGAAAGTCAGAGACACTGAGTTTACACTTCGGATAGACTGTAAAAGGCATGGGACTGTACAACATAGTGAGCCATGTGGTGGAAGATGGACTGTGGTTAAGAATACACATATGAGAGTGTTCTCTCATCAATTGTAACAAATGTACAATACTAAGACATAGTGTTAATAATATGGGGTGTATGGAAAAAATATACCAAGTGTACACTATGGACCATAGTTAGTGATAATAGTCTGATTATGTTCTTTCATAATCTTTAACAAATGCTCCACAACAATGTAAGGTATTGGTGGAGAAGTGATATACGGAGAATCCCGCACATTATGCATGGTTGTTTTGTAAGCTCACCACTTCTCTAATAAAAGGCAAATAAAAATAAAAATTAAAATAAATTTTCTGAAATTAACCCAGTTAAGGAGATGGAAACATTTAAGCAATATTATGGATATGACAATTAAGCCTTACTGTTACCAAGAATAGTTTTTTTCTGTATGCATTTTACAATGAAGATTTGACTTATTTACTTGATTTTTATTCAATTTAAATTTTGCTGTTTATAGATTGAGTGGTGGTTTTATTACCTGTTAAGTCCATTGTATTATCAAATCTAAAATGAAATTGATAAAAAAAAAAGTAGCCTTAAAAGAAAACAAAGCTACAGAAATATAAGCTTTCTGATAAAATTTTTCTTAATAAACATTGATTCTTCTGCCAATTTTAGACGATAAAAAATACATAGTAGTTGTAAAAACTGTAGGTTTTAGCTTCTGTTCATTATTTCTACTGAGTTATTTTCAATCTGTAAATTATTGCATTTTTAAAATGGTATCAACATTAATTTTCTAAATTATATCAAATTTTGCTATCTCAGTGTTAGTAATTGTCTATTTTAGATTGATATTCTTAAATGTTACATGGCTTATGGATTAAATAAAAGATTTATGGCTTATATTTATTTTCTATTTAATTTATAAAAAAGTGAACTTTTGTTTGATATTCTAGTATTGAACTATGATTCCAAGATGGTTAGATATTATTCCCACATATTATTTCCATATATTTCTAAGATATTATATCCATATATTTCTAATACCTTTGAATTTTGTATTTGACGTGTATATGCTATTTCAATGAAAAAACAAAACAATCAAACAGATGAGTGATAGGATCAAAATTATTGCCTCTATGGTAAACATGTCTTTATGGCCAAATTAATGTGCCTAGAAAGGCAATGTGAAAACTTGATTTTACTGGGAAATTAAATGCCAAAATAGTAAAAGTGACTCTTCCCAGAACAAGTGGTGGTATTTTGTGGATTTTTTTTCTTTTGATTATCTGGCTTTCTATATTTTGTGTAATAAACATCTATTACTTTTGAAAACAAAGATTGAAAAGAAGCAAGCAAGCTATCAAGCTAGGAGCAACAAATGATAAATGGACTTAGGAATGGTCTTTCTGTGTGTTTGTAAATGATAGTCAATGAATCACAATTGCAGATTCAGGTTTAAGAAGGATCACCATGGCCACAGTGTGTAAAGTAGTTGAAAATGGGCCATGTTGGTGGCTGGGAGCCAAGTTAGTTTGCTACATTAACAATGTTGGTGAATAATGATGACTGTTTGAACTCCATAGAAAGAGAAGATGGTGAAAAATAAGCAGTTTAAAGAGCTATATAAATGTAGTACCTTCCCTCTAGCGTGGGACATGACTACCAGGGGTAAGCCTCCCTGGCACCAAGGGATTATTACCAAATGTAGTCTAGCAATGCATTTAGAAAAAGACCTTGACCAAAAGGGAGAAATATTAAATACAAATGAGTTTTTGCTGCTAATAGATTTCAAAGTGAATCAGGAGGACATTCCAGAGGTTATGCTTATGCACGTCTCAGCAGGATCTCAGTGACTGCCACAGTAAACAGTGCCTCAAATAGTGGGGGTCCTGAGGGCTCTAGAGACTTCTAGACACTATAGTCAGGGCACACAATCTCAGTATTTCAGCACTTTGTCAGTGGGCTTTACTTTGTAATATATGCTCCCCAATGTAACGGAGTTAGAATCATTTATAATTTCCCTGTACATGGCTCTTCTGCACCTGTTATTTGAACTTATAATTGTTAAGTTAACTATATATCCCACAGACTTCAATTGTGGGTCTGTTCATATGCTGTTTGAGCCCTGAATCTTAACAGAGTTGCAAAACCTACTTTCCAGTTCATTGGACTCACCCAGAGCAGCTAACAAAAGAATTTTTAAAAACCCATTAAAAAAAAAAAAAAAAAGAATATCTACAACTGCAAGCAAGACAGTTACATCCATCTGTCCCATGGGATCTGAGCTCCCTCTTAATCAGAAACAGAGCAAGCATCACCATCCCAAAATCCTCAAGATTGAGGATGAACAAACATAAGATGGGAATGCAACTAAAGATTAAAGTAGATTTATTCTAGCAATGGAAGAGTTTATATCATTGATATAAAGACAGTGGCTGCCATAGGCTCTGAGGGGAGGAAGAGGGAAGTATAGGTATAACATGGGGGCATTTTTGGGACATTGGAATTGTCCTGCATGACATTGCAATGATAGATACAGGGCATTACACATTTTGTCAAAACCTATAAAGTTGTGAGGGGCAAAGTAAAATATAATGTAAGCTAAAGCCCATGGTTAGTAGCTTTACTTCAATATGTGTTCATCAATTGCAACAAATGTACTACACTAATGAAAGATGTTTTTCATGGGGGAAATTGTGGGAGGGGGAGGGGTGGGATACTTGGGATCCCCTACATTTTTTTTAGGAGGCACTGGGGACTGAACCTGGGACCTCCCATGTGGGAAGCAGGCACTCAACCACTTGAGCGACATCTGCTCCCCATCCCCTACATTTTTTATGTAACATTTATGTAATCTAAAACTTCTTTAAAAATTAAAAAAAATTAAGATCTATTTTTGGAGAACCATTGAAAAGTACAAGTGAATAGGGTGGAACTTCCAGAATGTGTGGAGTGAAGACCTCTTTCTATCTACTTCTCCATAAAGCAATGAAAACACTAGAAAATTTGTCCCAATTAACTTTCCCCCAAACACTGGAAATTAATAAAAGCTTGAAACATTGCAGGGGTGTTTATTGAGGGAATATTGCTGAACTCTGGTAAGAATAAATGGCATTGCAGAGTTGTAGCCTGCCATAGTCCCATCCCTCTCTCCTCAGGTCCATGGTGGCCTTTAAATGTAGCTACCTTATAGTTGTGGTGCAAATTAGCAGACTTGCAGTCACCAAGCAAGGAAAACAGTTTTGGAGCTTTTTGAAAATATATACCTCCCCCGCCCAAGTTTGTTACTGTTTGACCAGCCTTACAGCTCGTGGGATAAGCCCCATTTGTAGGTCATTATCATTGTAATTCATTTATTGGAAAAAGCCCTATCTTCAGGAAAAGACATACAAATAAACAGAAAAGTATACCTATATACAAAAAAAAAAAAAGATGCAGTCAATAGAAACTGTCCCTGAGGGAGTCAGATGTTGGATTTTCTATTAAAAAAAAACAAAAACACTTTAAACCAATTATCATAAATATGTTCATAGAG
The DNA here is from genome assembly GCA_029593785.1 of Cabassous unicinctus. Taxonomy (NCBI): domain Eukaryota; kingdom Metazoa; phylum Chordata; class Mammalia; order Cingulata; family Chlamyphoridae; genus Cabassous; species Cabassous unicinctus. The sequence continues at coordinate 11,953 of JAQZBX010036462.1, forward strand.
CTAAAGGAAATCATGTCTAAAGAACTAAAGAATATGGACAATATCTTACTAAGTCAAGAATTTCAATAATGAGACAAAAATTATAAAATACAACTAAACAGAAGTAGCAAGATTTGTAAAGTTCAATAACTGAAGTGAAAATTTCACTAGAAGTTCAAGTCAGAATAATTGAGTTGAGAAAAGAAAGAATGAGAGGAAATGAAAACAGATCAACTGAGAGTATCCAGTCTGAGATACAGAGATGAAAAAGAATGAAGAAATCTTCATAGATCTGTGAGGCAACATCATGCATACCAACCTATGCTCAATAGAAGACTTGAAAGACGAGGAAAGAAAGTGACAAAAAGAATATTTGAAAATAATAGTGGCTAAAACTTCCCAAATTTGACGAAAAACACCACTCTACACATCTAAGAAGCTCAACAAATTTCAAGTGAGATAAGCTCAAAGAGACCCACACATAGGCATATCCTGGTCGAGCACAAAGACAATGACAAAGAGAGAAACTTGAAAGGAAAAAGAGGAAGATAAATGATCATTTACAAGAGATTCCCAATACCATTAACAGCTAAATTCTTGTTGGAAACCATGGAGATATTAAGACAATAGTATTGTATATTTAAATAAATAAATAAATAAATAAATAAATAAATAAAATTTTTTATGGAAAAATTTTATGGAAATAAAACAGATTGTCAACCTAGAATTCTATATCCAACAAAATCATCCTTCAAAAAATGATTAGATAGTAAGATATTTACAGGCAAAAACTGAGAGAATTTGCAGTCTATCCTACAAATGAAGCTCAAGAAAGTTGTGTTAGTTTTCCAGGCTGCCATGACAAATATTGCACAATAGGTTTTCTTAAACAACAAGCACTTTTTGGCTTATGGTTTTGAGACTAGAAGAAGCTATTGTGAAAGCTTTCATTCTCCTGGAGTTTGTAGATTTCTGGTGCTGGCAGCTGGCAATCCTTGGTTTTCCTTGGCTTGTCTCTCAGTCTTCCATCACATGGCGATGCTATTCATCTTCTTGTGTGAGTTTTCTGGTTTCTGCTGGCTTATGGCTTCTGCTGACTTCCAGCTTCTGGCTCCTGTGGGGCCTTCTCCAATTCCCGTCTTCCAGTTTCTTCTCTTTATAAGAACATATAGAGTAAGTAAAGTAATATGGATTAAGACTCACTTTGATTCATTTGGCTACACCTTAACTAAAAATAACATCTTCAAATGATCTTATTTATAAGTAGACTCATATGCACAGAAATGTGGATTAATATTAACAACATGTGTTTATTAGGGTATATAATTCGGTCTGCCAGGAGTCCTTCAGGCTGAAGTGAAAATAAACTAAACAGTTATCTTGAGCTACACAAAGAGATAAAGAGTACTGGTAAAAGTAATTACATGGGGAACTATGAAAGACATTATAAATATATTTAGTAACTCTTTTCTTATCCTATATAACTTAAAAGACAACTGCATAAAACAATATTTGTTAAATGTGCTGGTGGACTCATAATTCATAAAAACATAATTTGTATGATGATTTGTTCTTATTTATCCACCTATCTCAATGCTTCCAAGTGGAAATGTTTATGTAAATTGTTTTGAATGTCTTGACATCCCATGGAGAATATTTCATATTAAAATATTTAGTCACATATATAATAAATAAAAAAGGAAAAGAAAAGAACTATGTTCCTCTGAAGTAATACATATGCATTTATTTAATACAGGATGTTAAGCACTGTCACATATGGCATACGCTAAGAAAATAACCTCTCTATAATCTGCCCTAATTTCCCTTACAGGATAAATCTCTAAAAAATTCAGATACCTTAATAAAAATAAACTATTGATTTTTAAATAAAATATTTTAGAATTATAATGCAGCTTTATGTTACAAAAATTACTTTAGGTTTTATTTTCTTCCTTTTTTAAGAAAAGTAATCCAATATGACAGCTTCCAATGAAAATACTATTTTAAGAATATTTTATTAAATTATTTTTTCTTAAAGGTAGGCTGATTTCCATGAAATAGGTAAAAATTGTCATTTATAGCGTGGAAAAGGACCAGTATTAATAACCCAGTGCTAAACCTGCCATGATTTCCTGGTGTTCTAAAGTCTCATTACCAAGTGTTTAGTTAGTTCAAATTTATGGTACAAATTTCTTCTACAAATGATCATTGATTAATAATAAATCATTGTGATCATTTGAAGTATTTTATATCTATAAAAACAGTGCATAAAAGAGTAGAAAAATTGTTGCTTATGTATCATTCTAAACTACTTTTCTAGAGGATGGTGAGGTCTATATCCATTAAAAATATGTTTTTAGAAAAAAATGATAGAAGTTTCAGGGAAAGTGTGCTGAACCTGGAATAAGAAGGCCCAGTTCCATCCTGGCCCTATTCACTGACTACTTGAATAGCTGTGACCTTTTGGACCACAGTTGGTTGTAAAATGAAGATGGAGGTTGTTATCATAGATAGTTTCAAAAAAAGACTGTTCCTGCCAAAACCTTAGTTTAGGAGTTCTAACCTCTGTAACTGTGAGACAATAAATATCTGCTGTTTTAAGCAACCTAGTTTGTGGTATTTTGTTATAGCAGCCCTAGTAAACTAAGACATTACAAGCATACCTTGTTGGATTGTACTTTGCTCTATTGAGCTTTACAGATATTGTATTTTTTTTTTTTAATTGAGGTTTTGTGGCAAACCTGCATTAAGCAATCTATCAGTGCCATTTTTTCAATAGCATGTGCTCATTTTGTATTTCTGTGTCACATTTTAATTAAGTTATGCAGATTTGTTTTTTTGGACATAATGCTATTGAACACTTAATAGACTACTATATAATGTAAACATACCTTTTATAACCTCTAGGAAACCAAAAAACTTGTGTGACTCACTTTATGGCAATACTTGCTTTATTGCAGTGGTCTGAAACCAAATCCATAATATCTCCAAGGTATGCCTGTACATGTTTGCTGAATGGACACTTTGAACAAGCTAAACTTTCTAAGAACCACTACCTCTACATTGTTTCTTAATTCTAAATGAAATGATGAGTAGCATTGCTTTAGGGTCCCTCAGAGTTGTATTGGAGAAGAAATGATGATTTCATGTAGGTGGGACATGGGAACAAGTATCACACCTTCACTTTTATGTACAGTTTCATCTATTAAATGTTTTTTGTTGATATTCTTGACAATTTTTTTTAAAGAAAACAATGTATATTGATTGCTCGTTAAAATAACTTGAGACATGTCTTCATGGTAAATAGTAAATTTGACTGAGTGAAATACGGACTTTAAATCTTTGTTCTCCACTTATTGGCTATGTGACTTTGGGAAGGTAATAACCTCAAAATGTCTCAGTTCTTTGTCTGTAAAATCAGAATACTAATGGGATCCTACCTCATAGAGCTGTCAAAATCAATTGATTAAATGAATACAAAGGACTTAAAACAGTTCTTGGTACATAAAACCATTCATAAGTAATAATAATAATACTGATATCCAACATATAAAACTGAAGCTAAGAAAGCTAAGGATCTAAACATTATGTATCTCCTGCATCATGAACCCAAATTTCCTGGGGGAGAAGAGATGAATCATCACTTAAGTTCTCTAGTGTCAGATGCTCACCAGTTACCGACTGTGAGTTTACCCAGGGCATGTGAGGTCATGTTAGAATCGGTTGAAGTGAAGCAAGTGTTTGTCTAAATAAATGCAATTGTGCTTTGGAGCACAGGACACATGTACATTGGTTCTCTCTCAATTCACAAGTGGCAAACTTGTTTTCAATCAATTTTCTTTTCTTTTATAGTGGTTTGTTTCTCTAAATTTGAATTTTACATCTTATTTTTCTACTTTTCAAAAAGAAAGGAGAGAAAACAAGAAAGAAGAGGAGAGGAGGGGAGGGAACCAGAGGAAAGGGGAGGAGGAAAGAGGGAAGGGGAAGGGACAGAAGAAAGGAGAGAGGAGGAGAAGGGATAGGGGATGGGAGGGCAGAAGAGAGAAGAGGAGAGAGGAAGGGAAGGCCAGGGGGAGGGACGGGAAGGGAGAGGAGAGGAGATGAGAAGTGAGGAGAGGAAGAGAAGGAGAGTTTTACTGAAAGATTGATGGATGATATTCTTTCAAAAATGAAGAGTTCATTTGAATTGTAACACTGTGACAACTATGCCCTTACAATGATATTTCCTTACTCGAGAGTCAGCTTCAGTCATGAAAATAGATCATTTTTCCCCCTTTGAGATCAGCTTGTTACAGATTGAACAGCCTGGCACAGTGTTTATGCTGTAATGGGTTTTTGAGCTGTGCAGGAGCAGAGGTGGTAATACATGGCGTGATTACATTTAATTTATATTTCAATTCTAACTCTCTTGAGCTCTGGCTCTGCCTTTTCATTTTCCTTCTTTGTGACAGTGGTGCATAGGGTGATGACTATAAATTTTCACCCGAAATCCCTACCCTGGTTGGTATGCCTCAGCAACATTCTCTCCAGAATGCTTTCTTTTTGTTTTACTGTGGATATGTTGGTGGTTTTCTTTTTCTTTTGCTCATCTTTCTCTGTGCCAGAAACATAAAATTATCAGAAATTTGGGTTGCCATTATACTAGCTTAGCAAGTAAAATGATTTAATCTGCTTAAATCAGATTATATCAAACCTTATTACCATCCATGCCTTCCAATTACTTACTGTCACATTCCATATGCTGAGGAATTTCTTTTTATTTTCTTGGAAATGGGTGAAGAATGTTGCTGAGTTTTTATAGTTGTGGAAGAGAAGGAAGCTGAAATCCAAGCTTCACAGGAGCCATCATTGCTAGTGAACCTACATTTTTATAACATTTATCACAGTTATAAACATTTCAGTTTACCAAGGTTTACTATCCCCTTGAACTGTAAACAGTAACTGTAAATCTGGGACACTGTTTATTTTTTCCATTTATTCCTTTTTCTTCTCAGATGTAGATTCTTCTTCAAATTAAATGATTTCATCCTCCCTAGGAACAAATGTGTACTTACTTGTAATTGGGCAATAAAACTGTAAGATTGTGGAATTAAAAAGTCATTACTATGAATGATGTAAAAATGAAGAACAAGTTGAAAAAATTCAGATGCTGTGACTCACAGGATGTCTGCAAATGCCAAAATTAAATATGCACCTTCTAAGCCAGGGAATTCTAGATTTATGTCAAATCAACAGACATTTGCTGCATTATTCCTAGAAATAGTCTGGCCATTTTGATACATATAGTGTCTGTTTGTCCTTTTAATTCTACTGTGTTAAAATCTCTTGAACCTATTTTCTTCTCTTGTCCTTCATACCACTAACCTCATTCTTATAGCCGTATCTCTTACCTGCATGCCTGCAGTATCCCAGGCTTGTCCACTTTTAATCCATTTTTAATTATGATTTGTCTTAAATGCCAGCGTGATTATGTGACTCTCCATTGCTCTCAGTTCAGCATTCAAAATTCTCATCATGATACAGTAAGCATCTCTTCAAACTGTTGCCTTTTATCCCTTACAGCTCCTTCTGCCAACATCTCCCTACCCACATTTGTTTTGGGGAAAAAAACAGCTATTTCATAGTGTTCTTTTGTGACTATCAGCCAAGGTGCCTCTCCAGGAGCAAGCACATTACCCAAGCTAGACCAGTCAGACTCTTCCAAGGTTTAAATCCAGAGCAGAGTGCCCAAAAGGCCCAAAGCTATGTCAGTGCAGTGACTGGGCTTTAGAGAAAAAAATGCCATAAATTCCTGCTACAAAGATCCTGAGACTCTCAGTACATATCTTTCTTGAGTTCTGGCAACAGAGCTTCTTCAGTTGTGTGACCTATCTTAAAAATAGGTTCCTTCATTTTCTAAAGAGTAAGTCATAGTTGGTTTGGGTTGCTGTCAAGGACATTTATTAATAGACCACTTCACAGCTCTTCATTCTCCTGTCTTATCATTCTTCATCTTGCTTCTGAGACTTACTGACTTCTGTGTCCTTCACTAATTTACCATGCTTTCACTTGACTCCAGGCCTGTGCTCCTCATGTCCCCCTTTTTTGGAGACTCCATCCTCTCATATATATACCTCTAATTCCTACTCATTCACTAAAACTCAACTTTCATTTTTCCCAGGAAGACTTCCTTTATGTTCCCAGGTGCTTCTGCTCTGTACTTCTAAAATCCATTTATCACACTGTGAATTTGTTGCTTACCTGCTTTGAAAGAGGAACTTCCATAAGTGTGGAGTATGCATCTAAATTATTCGTATTCTATTCTTGGTGCCCAGCTCAGTGTCTAGTATATTAAACAAATCAGCAAATATTTGTTATATAATGAGTGATGAATGAAGATATGAAAAAATAAATTAACTTACACAATATCATATAATAATGCCTCAAAGTGATTATAATTAAAGTCCAAGTAGTCAGCCTTCTGGGCTACTAAAAACATGAATGACATTAGTTGTGAATGAGGATATTAGGGAAGACTGCAGGAAGGACATGGAGCTTGACTTGTTCAGTGGAAGGCAGATAGGAGTCAAAGAAGTGGAAAAAAAAAAAAAAAGAAGTTATTCGTCCCAGAAAGGTAAACTTTGTATTTCAAACTGATGCCGGTGAAATCTGGAGCTTTTTTCTAGGAGAGCAGTTCTCTCCTACGTTACCTTCACCACTATATAACTTTTCTGTCAAATACATTTTATCTCACATGTCAGCTCTGATTTCAATGAGATAATGAGGCCTCATCCTGTCTTGGCATGAATGAGCATGGTGATTGATTAGCAATATCTGCTTTGGACAAGGAATGAGGGAGTGAGAATAAGAGGGATGGGTATTTTCCATTTCTATGCTAGCATAAGGAATTATCTTCTGGTTGACTTTTTGAATTAAATCATTCTAAGTCATCCCAGGAATTTCACTGAGAGATGATGTAGTAGAATTTCCCTGAGAGTCAGGTAGAAAATTTCTGAAAATTCTATTTTGAAGGTTGATAAAAATTATAGAAACATAAAACAGTTAAGATGCCTCAACTCTATCTATTCATGTTACAGATGTGGAAGTCAAGAGCTGGCGCAAGTAATAGGTCTTTTTTTAATTTAATTTTTTTAAAAAGAAGCTTTAGATTATATAAGTGTTACATAAAAAGTATAGGGAATTCCCATATGCCCCACCTCCTCCCCCTCCCACACTTTCCCACAGTAACAACATCCTTCATTAGTGTGGTATATTTGTTACAATTGATGAACACATATTGAAGCATTGCTACTAACCATGGACTAGAGTTTACATTATAATTTATACTCTGTCCTGCACAATTTTGTAGGTTATGACAAAATATTTAATGTCCTATATTCATCATTGCAATGTAATGCGGGACAATTTCAATTCCCCAAAAAGCCCCCATATTACACCTATTCTTTCCTCTTCCTCCCCTCAGAACCTCTGGTGGCCACTGCCTTTATATCAATGATAAAAGTTCTTCCATTGCTAGAATAGTAATAAGTCTATAACAGAATAATAATAAGTCTACTTTAGTCCATTTCTCATTCCCCAATCTTGAGGACTTGGGGATGGTGATTCCTACTCTGTTTCAGATCGAGAGGGGGCTTAGATCCCATGGATGGAACTATCTTGCTTGCAGTTGCAGACACTCTCTTTTCCTTGGGATAGGTGTTGTCCATCATCATCTCCTTGTTAGTTGTCCTGTCTGAGTCCAATGAACTGGAGAGTAGGTGTTGCAACTCTGCTGAGATTCAGGGCTCAACTGGCACTGGATGGACCAAAGATTTAAGTCTCTGGGATATATATTTAACAAGTGTAGTGCTATGTATAGGTTCAAATAAAAGGGGCAGAAGAGCCATGTGTGGGGAATTATAAATGAATCTAACTCTCTTACACTGGGGAGCATAAGTTCCAACGAAAGGCCTACTGACAGGGTGCCAAATTCCTGAGCTTCTCTGCCCTGCCTATAGTGTCTAGGTGTCTCCAGAACCCTCAGGAGCCCCACTATTTGAGGCACTGTTTTACTCTGGCAGTCACTGAGATCCTGCTGAGACATGCATAAGCATAACCTCTGGAATGACCTTCCAACTCATTATGAAATCTCTTACCCATAAAAATTCATTTGTATTTACCATTTCCCACTTTGGGTCAAGGTCCCTCAGTGCCAGGGAGGCTCATACCCAGGAGTCATGTCCTATGCTGCGAGGGAAGGTAGTGCATTTATATGCTGAGTTTGGTTTAGAGAAAGGGCACATTTATAGCAACAAGGAGGTTTGCAGGAGGTAACTCTTAGGCAGTATATAATACTAGGCTAAGTTTCAATTTCAGAAGAAAAGTTTCATAAGTACAATCATCAATATCAAGGGTCTGGCATAATGGTCTGTCTTCCTTCACTAGGCACTGCCCTTGGATTCTTGCTTTCCTATTAGAGAATGCAGCAGAATTCCCCAGGATGGGAATTCAATATTCTTTCAGTTATTCTGGGGCAAGACAATGCCCCATGAACACTTCAACATAGTCATATGCCTTAGAGGCATGCTCCAGGTGAACCCCTCCCCATGCATCCTCCCATCAGTGACACCCCACACCAGTGATCCTCCTCTGCCACAGTTGTGACCCTTCTGTGATCCAAAACCTCTCCAAAAATGAAGCCAACAAAATGACCATTTTATCTTCAAAGAAGATTTAGGTTACAGAAAAGTCACATAGAGAATACAGAATAGAGTAGAATACATGAAGCATAGGGCATTTTTAGGGCATTAGAAATGTTCTGCATGATCTTGTAATAAAGGATACTGGCCATTTTAAATTTTATCAAAACCTACAAAAGTGTATGGTCCAAAATGTAAACCATAATGTAAACCATTGACCATGGGTAATAGTAATGCTTCAATATTTGTACGTCAATTGTAGCAAATGTACCATTCGCATATAAAATGTTATTAATAGGGGAGAGGGGAAAAGGGAGAGGGTGTTGGGTGTATGGGAGTAATAGGTCTTGCCCAAGAATTCACACCAATCCATCAGCACTAAAATTTATGTTTTCTAATTCATAGTTCAGTTTACATAATACAGTTTCAGTTTTCTTTTGTAATCACACATTTCAAATTAATAGAATTCACTTATTAATTGTGATTTCTTGTGCAATAACTTTAGCCTCTCCATTTCATAATTTGTAAAGTATGGTTAATAATTAGATTAAATGAGATACTATGTGTTAAATTATAAGCAATACCTGGTACAAAGTAAATAAGTAAAACAGATGCAGCTGTTATTGCCATTGTGATATTTTGTTTCAAGCCTCACATTTAAGTGACTCAAATTCCTTAAAAAAAGAACTTTGCATCCATTGTCAAGCCTTGATATAGTCAGCTATAGTTAAGGGAGTAGGGCCACATGTTACAGGGCTACTGCCCCTTCCTTTATGACTTCTCTAACAAACCTCTTTTCTATATTTCACCAGTGCTTGGATGAGGAGCATTTAGAAAAGTGTGAGCAGGGCTTGTATCATGGAAGGAAGTGGAGAATAGAATTGGGGTACAGAGAAGGAAGAAGGAAACCTAGAAGAAATATCAAATAATTATGCATAATAATTTTAAGCATGGCTTCCTCTAACTCCATCTATTTCATAATCAGCTTGTTCCATTTCCAAAGTAAATTTTCCTTCCCTCAATATAAGTTTGATGGATTATTACATTTCAGTCACACAATCAGAAGCACTGACAGCAGCAGATATAGCATTGGAACTCTGCCCAGCACTCTAAAGCCAAGATTATTATCATTAATAAAATAATCAGTGATAAATAGAGCCAGCAAGTGCTGAGTCCTTATTATATGGCAGGCACTGGGCTAATTGCTTCATGCACATTATCTTATGTAATCGTCATTGAAATGCTATGTGAAAAATTGTCCCCATTTTTTGGATAAAGACAATGAGGCTTGCAACAGTTAACTTGCCCAAAGTAAAAAAAGGTAACAACTAAGTCAAAAAGTGTAACTCTGTCTGACTCCAAAGTCCATACCTTCAACCATTACAGCTAACTGCATGAAGCTACTCACCTCCCTCCTCTTTCTCCCTTTGATTTTCACACAGAAGATAACACCCTCCACCGTTCCCACATGTGTCAGTGTCAAAGAACCTAACAATGGATGGATCCTTGGGAAACCCTCCAGCCCCATCTTCTGCCCTGACTGAGTTTGTTCCAGGTGCACCATTTGGCCGAGGCACTCGAACTATTTGCAAGGCCTTTTCACCTGCTGTTCCTTCTGCTTGGCATATCCTTTCTCAACCTTGTCAACTCATTACTTGTTGTCATATCCTGGAAACCTTATCTGACCTCCCAGGCACAAATCAGGTTCTGCTTCCAAGCTTCTCAACCCCTGAACCCCACCAGGATCTCATGCTACTGAAGCAGGTGCAGGACCTGTGTAGTTACCTTAATGCCATTGTGCTTGAGGAGGTACTGAAACTGCTGGGTTACTTTTGCTTTCTTCAGTGAACAATGGGTAGCTTGAGAACAGGAACTCAATTTTATCTATCGCTTCTTCTCGGTGCCCAACAGCAAAGAAAATAGAACCTAACAACAGTTCCAAAATATTTGATTGATTGAATAATAACACCAATAATAATATAAAATTATGGAGTAATTCTACGTGCTAGCATTATACTAAGTCTTTCCACATGTTGCCTTATTCAGTTTTCCAATAATCCTTGAAGCTAAATTCGATTATTCCCACTTCAGGAAAACAAAGCTTAGAGAGGAAATGGGATTTAGCCTTGTTCACGCAGAGAGTTAATGCCAGGGAGAAGTTGGAATTTTGACCTTTCTAATCCTGGAATCCCTACTGTAACCACTGTTAAATCCCTTTATTAAATCCCTTCATGATTGGAAAAACTGGAAAACATCAAGGCGGACGATTTTAGAATATCACCTTACTATGGGAGAAGATTGCATCCACAACTTCTCTCCTATTCAAAAATAAAATGGCTTAAACCACATGTTTGCTCACTGATCCCACAATATGTCTCAGTCATTTCTAAATGGGCATCTTGGTCTTTGTTTTATATGCACCCCCCCAACCCGATGCCCACTACCTGTGTTCTGCTCGTTCAAATCTTGCCTATCCTTTTGGGGTAGCTGAAGTACTAGTGCTTGCATTCTAACCTGGTTTCTTGAGCTTTCATTCATGTGTTCCTCTCCAAACTCCCAGTGCACTTTGTCTCTAATATTTATCCTTTTTATGGTTGTTTTAGTAAAATTCTGTTGAGGTTAAGAACACAGTCTTTGGGGTCAATCAAAACCAGGTTTGAAAGTGGCTTAATAGCTGATTAACTTTGCCTTTAAGTTAGTGTTGGTTTACCTTAAACTAACATTGGTTTTCCTCCTCCATGGTGAGTCACTCACTAGGCCAGGGGCATCCATGAGCTTGAATTAAAATTCAAAGAAACATTATCCTTGTGGGGACGTGTTGGTGCAGGTGTGATATATTTGCTAAATAATACAAAGTATAGTGTGGACTTAGTAAGGGGTCCGTGGTTTTCACCTGACTGGCAAAGGGGTCTGTGGAACAAAAAAGGTTAAGAACCTCTGCACCAGGCCAGTCTGATATCTCAGGGACCAAGAACAGGTAGGGGAGTAGGCAGAGAAGGTCTGAGAGTGTGGGCAAGGCTAGGGAAGGCCAATGAAGGCTGAGTTTCCATTGTAGAGATTTTCAGAATAAGGAAAGGTAAATCCGTAATTAAATAGAGAAGATGAGATTAGAGATCCACCCAAAAAAAAATTCTACCACAGAGGCTGAAGGAGACTATGGGGTCGCTAGAGTATACCCACCAAGGCATAGATTCACAGGGGAGGCAATTTTTGGTGTGTATTGGGGGACTTGACCAAGCCCATGCTGGAGAGAATCCTCTCAAAAACAGTGTGTGGTTAAAACATCACATCGGACCTGTAATACCTTTAGAATTCTTTGACACAGGCTATCTCTGCTCTTTTCTGCTTCAGACAGACAAGATCTTGTTTGGTTTATTTTGTGTTATTTCCTTAGGTTTTTATCTGCTTGTTATTTTTATGGCTTAAAAGAGGATATTGGCCTCTCTTTAAAAGCAGGTCTCCTCTGCTCCTAAGGACATTTGTATCAAATGATGAAGAGCCAAATGGAACAGGTGGGAAGAGAATATTCACTTATTTCATTTGTGTTCTATTAGCATGG
>JAQZBX010036463.1:0-24173 GCA_029593785.1 Cabassous unicinctus
ACACTGATCCATACAACAACACAATACACTACTTCACACCACATCACACCACACCACTCCACACCACACCACACCACACCATAACACCACACCACAGCCCACCGCTCCACATCACAACACATCACACCATATCATACCACATCACAGCACACCACACCACATCACTCCATCACACCTCACCACACATCACACCACTTTATACCACACCACACCACATCACTCCACACTTCACCACACCACGCCACACACATATTACCACACTACACCTCACTCTCCCAAGAAATAACACACCTCATCACACACCACATGACTTCACACCAATCCACAACAAACCACAACACACAACTCCACACCTCTCCAAACCACACCACATGATAACTTACCAACCACACCACATGCACAACACCACACCACACTGCTCAACACAGCACCACACCACCCCAAACCACTCTGCTCCTCACCACACCACTCCATACCACACCACACCACACCACACCCCACCCATCATACCACAACACACCACAGTGCTCCACAGCCCTCCACACAACACAATACTCCATACGTTACTCTACAGCACACCACACCACTCCAAAACACAAGAAAACACACCACACCACACCGCACTTCTCCACAGAAAACTGCACCACATCACACCACTCAACACCACTCCACAGCACTCCACACCATTCCACACCATACCACAGCAAACTCCACCAGTCCACACCAAACCACTGCCCACCACATTACATTGCATCACACCACACCACACGATATCATACCACACTCCTCCACACCACACTTCTCCACACCACACCACAACACTCCACAGAACACCACACCAAACCACTCCACAACACACCACACCACTCTTCACCAGACCATATCATACCACACCAAACCACAACACACTACTCCACACCACACCACACCATTCCACACTGCTCCACACCACACCACACTGCTCCACACCAAACCACACCAGACAACATCAATCCACAAGAAACCACACCAACCACACCACCCCACACCCATTACCCCACACCACACCACACCACTCCACACCAGCCCACAACACACCACAACACACTGCTCCACAACTCACCACAGGACACCACAGCACTCCACACCACTCCACACCACACCACTCCACACTTCACCACTCCACACCACACTGCCACACATCACACCAATCCACACCACACAACACACCACACCACAACACACCACAACACACTCATAACCCGACACCACAGCCATCCACACCCACAAAACCACAACATACCACTTCACACCACTGCAAACCTCACCACACCAAACCACTCTTCACCACTCAACACCACACCACTCCAGACCATACCACATGCCTCCACACCAAACCACACCAGACAACACCACTTCACAAAAATCCACAACATTCCACAACACATCACCCAGGCCACATCCATAACACCACTATTCACCACACTACACCATTACATAGCAGACCACAACACACCACACCACTCCACACCACCCCACACAATACCACAACATACCCCTCCACAACAGACCAAACCACACCCCACCACAGCATTCCTCTCACTCCTTACCACACCAAGCCATTCAAAACGTCACAACACCAGTCCTCTCCCTACCACACCACACTACACAATGCACATCACACCACACCACACCACTTCACAACACACCACACCATCCACACCAGAACACACCACACCACACTGCTCCAAAGCACACCGCACCACACCACATCACACCAAACAAGACCATGCCACACTGCAACACACCACAAATCAGCACACCACAACACACCACTCCACACCAAACACCATTCCAAACCACATGACACCCTTCCACACCACATATTCCTCTGTGCTCGAAACCACATGGCACCACATGAAACCAAACTGCTCCACCCCAGACCACACCACACATCACTCCACACAACAGCACACCACACACTCCAAACCACACCATACCATACAATACCACACCACACTATAACACTGCACACCAAACCAATCTACACCACCCGAATTCACACCGCTCCACACGAGACCACACCACTTCACACCATACCACACCACACCCATAACAATACACCACATCACACTGCTCCACACCACCCCACCCCACAGCACTCCACAATTCACCACCCCAAACTACACCACAGCACGCCACACAAATCCACACTGCACAATACACCACAACACACCACAACACACCACAGCACACCCACCCATACCACAGCCCACCACAGTCATAACACCACACAACATACCACAACACTCCACAACACACTGCAGCAAATCACACCATTCCACTGCACACACCACACCACAATACACCACATCACTCCCACAAAACCACAGGACACCATTCCACACAACACTGCACAACATCACTCAAATCCACACCCCTCCACAACTCTCCACACTACAACACAACACACCACATCTCACCACACCTACCACACCAATCCACACCAACCCACACCACTCCACAGCTCTGCTCACCACACACCACAACACCACACCTCACCACTCTGCACCACACCACAGCACACCACACCACACAATACTGCTCCAAACAGCACTGCAGCACACCACACCACACCGCTCCACACCACACACCACTGAAAACCACACCACACACCACACCATATCATACCACAACACACAAAACAACACCACACCACTGCACACCATCCCACATCTCACCACACCACAACACTATACACCACTCAATACCACACTGCTTCAGACATTACCACACGGCTCAACACAAAACCCCACCAGACATCCCAACTCAATAAAATCCACACCTCTCCACACAACATCACACACCCCACATCTATAACACCACTACTTACCACACTACAGCGCTTCACACCAGACCACACCACACCAGACCACACCACATCACACCGCACACCACAACACTCCCCTAAGCAACACAACACAACATACCAAACCAAAGTATTCCTCTCCACTCCTTACCACACCAAACAACTCAAAACATCCCTACATCAGACCTCTCCTCACCACACCACACTACACAATTCATATCACACCACACCATGGCACACAACTTCACAACACACAACACCGTCCACACAACAAAACATCACACCACACTGCTCCAAACCACACCGCACCACACAAAACCACTCCACAACACACCACATCAAACAAGACTATGCCACACAGGGCCACACCACAAATAAGCACACAACACCATAACACAACACATCACTCCACACCACACCACACCATTCCAAACCACACCACACCATTCCACACCACATCACTCCACACTGCACCAAACCACACTGCACAACAACAAATCTCACCATTCCACCCAACACCACAGCACACATCACTCCACATCACAGCACACCACATACTCCACACCACATCATATCATACCACACCACACCACACAACACCACTGCGCACCATCCCTCACCTCACCACACAAAAAAAATCTACATCACTCCACATCACACTGATCCACATCAGACCACAACACACCACCACACTCTACACCACACCACACCATTCCACACCACAGCACACCATACTCATAAACTACACCACATCTCACCACACGACTCCACTCCACAGCACACCACACCACAGCACTCCACACAACTCCACACCTCACTAGAAAACAACAATCCACATTTCACCACACCACACCCAACACACCACAGCGATCCTCACCTCTCCAAACCACCCACACCACACCAATCCACACCCCACCATACAACTGCAGTCCACACCACACCACACAACACACTCAACAACACACCATATTATTTAACAAAACACCACACCACACTGTTCTACACCATACCACACCTCACCACACAACACCACACCACTGTACACCACAACACATCTCACCACTCCACACCACAGCACTCCAAACCACAACATATCATACACACCAGACCACAAAGCTACACTCCATACTACACGATCCCACACTCCTCCACCCCACCCCACCCCACAACACTCTGCACCACTAAACAACACACCCACAACAGCACACCACAGTTCATCACAGCCATAACACCACACACAGCACAGCACACTGCTCTAAACCACACCACAGCACACCACACCACTCCACACCACACAACACACCAAACCACTCCTCACCGACCACATGACACCACACCACACCACACCACACGACACCACTCCACAACTCTCTATAGCAATCCACACCATACCACACACCACACCTCAACATTCCCACCACACAACAGCACACCACACCACACGCTTCCAAACCACACCACACCACCCAGTATCACACAAAAGCACACTGAACCACACCACACCACTCCACACCAAACCACACCAGACAACACCACTCTGCAACAAACCACACCACCCTCACCACACCAACCCACACCAATAACACCACACCACACAATACCACTCCAAACCAGACCACACCACACCCACCCCTCATCACCACACCACACCACAACACAACACAACACACTGTTCCACAACACACCACACTATACCTCACCACAGCATTCTACACCAATCCTTACCACACCACACCACTCCAAACATGACTACACCACAGCATTCCACACCAAACCCTACTAAACACTCCACATCACACAATGGCATATCACACCACACCACACCACTGCACACCACCCCACAAGTCTCCACACCACACCACCCAACATCACTCCACACCACACCACACTGTTCCTCCACACCACACAACACACCACACTGCTCCATACCAAACCATACCAAAAAACACCACGCCACACTGCACCACACCATATCACACCACACCAGTCCACACCACACCACACCAGTCCACACCATTCCACAGCACACCACACAGCCACACATTCCTCCAAACAATACCACTCCACACCACACTACAATGCTCCACACTTCACAACACACAACAGCACACCACACACCACCCTAGACACTCCACACCTCACCATATCATACCACACAACACCACACCACTGCAAAATCCCCCCACCTCTCCACACCAAACCACTCCACACCATACTACTCCACACCAAGCAAAACAAACCATACCACAGTGCTCCACACTACTCCACACTACACCACACCACTCCACACTTCAGCAAACCACATCACACCGTACCACTTCACAACACAACACACCACACCACTACACACCATATCCCAGTGCACCACACCACACCATTCCACACCACCCTACACCACAATGCTCCTCACCACTACAAACCACAACACACCACTCCATATCTTACCACACCACACCACAATTCACCACAACACTCCACACCATTCCACACCACTCAATACCACACCACACTATACAATATCATACCACGCAATGCCACACCACACCACTCTACACAATTCTCCACAACAAACCACTCCACAGCACACCACTCCACACCACACCACACCTCTCCACAGAACACCGCACCACATCACACCCCTGAACACCCCTCCACAGCTCTCCACACACCACCCCACACAATATCTCACCACTCTTCACCACACCACAACAAACTACACTAGACAACAGCACACCACAGCACACCACCTCATACTGCACTACACCACACAATATCATACCACACCACTCCACACCACACTACACCACACCACACTACACCACACCACACCCCTCCACCAACTCCACAGCACAGCACAATGCTCCACAACATTCCACAACACACCACACCAGACCACTTCACACTTCGCCACACCACACCACTCTACACCACACCACACTACAACACTCCACCCCACACCATAAAATACCACACCACACCACACTACTCCACACCACACCACTCCACATCATTTCACACTGCTCCACACCACACTGCTCCACACGAAACCACACCAGACCCCACTCCACAATGAACCACACCACCCGCACCACACCACACCATCACACACCCATAACGCCACACCACAACACACCGCTCCAAAACACACCACACCACACCTCACAACAGCATTCTACACCACTCCTTACCACACCACACCACTCCAAACCTTACTACACTGCAGTACACCACACCACAAAACACTAAACACTTCAAATCACACCATGTCATACAACACTGCATAACACCACACCACAGCACACAAGACAACACCTCTCCACAACAAAGCACTCTAAACCAGTCCACACACCTCTCCACACCACTCCAACCAACACCAATCCACACCACACCACCCTGTTCCACCCCACAGTACACCTCACAACACTGATCCATACCACAGCACACCACAAAACACCAAGCCACAATGCACCACACAACACACCACACCAATCCGCACCACAGCACACCACTCCACATGACACCACAACACACCATTCCACAGCACACCACACAGCACCGCATTGTTCCAAACACCACTGCTCCACACCACACCACACCACTTCACACTACATAAAACCACACAAGAGGCCCACACACCACACTACACTACACATTCCAAACCTCACCATATCATACCACACCACACGAACCAACACCACACCACTACACACCACCCCACACCTCACCACACCAAACCACTCTACACCACTCCACACTACACAGCTCCAAACCACACCACACCACAATGCTCCACACAACACCACACCTCTCCACACCAAAACACTGCAGACAACACCACACCACAACAAACCACACCACTCCACACCACCCCACACACATAACACCACACAACACCTCTCCACACCAGACCACACCACACCACAATACACCACTTCAAACCATGCCATACCACACCACACCACAACACACCACTTCAAAACACATGACACCCCACCACACCACAGCACTCCACACCACTCCACACCACAGCACACCACTCCACATTTCACCACTTCACACCACACCACACCACACGACACCAATACACATCACACTACAACACAACACAACACACTACAACACACCACAACCCACCCATAAGCCCACACCACAGCCCACCACAAACACAAAACCACACCACACCCCTGCACACCACCCCATACTTCACCACACCAAACTGCTCTACACCTCTCAACACCACACTGTTCTAGACCATACCTCATGGCTCCTCACAAACCCTCACCAGACAACACCACTCCACAAATATCCACACCATTCCACACCATATCACCCCTTCCCATATCCATAACACCACTACTCACCATACTATGCGGCTCCACACCAGACCACACCACACCACACCACTCCACACAATAACACAGCACACCACAACACAATGCTCCACAACACACCACACAGCACGACACCATAGGACTCCACACCACTCCACACCACACCATGCCATGGCACCCTTCACCAATCCACATCACACTGGAGCACATGACACCAATGAACACCACACAACACACCACACCACACCACAACACAACACACCGCTTCACAGCACACCACACCACAACTTAATGAAGTGTTCCACACTACTCCTTAGGACACCACACCACCCCAAACGTGACTACACCACAGCACTCCACACCACACCATGTCATACCATACAAAACCACACCACAACTCTGCAATCCACCCCACCCCTCTCCACACCAAACTACTTGACACAACTCCAGACACCTCTCCACACCAGACCATGCATCACCACTCCTCACAACACCACACTGTTCCACCACACAACATGCCAAACCACACTGCTCCATTCAAAACAACACCACAAAACACCATGCCACACTGCACCTCACCACAACACCCCACACTACACCTCATCACACCACACCACTCCATACCACACCACACCATTGCACAGCACATGAAACCATCACAAACTGCTCCAAACAACAGCGCTCCACACCACACCACTCCACACTACACAACACCACACAACAGCACTCCACACCACACCACACTACACACTCCACACCTCACAATATCATACCAAACCACACCACCCAACACCACCCAATTGCACACCACCCAACACCTCAACACACCAAAACATTCTACACCACTCCACAATACACTGCTCCACACCACACCATCCCACACAGCAATGCTCCACAACAACACACACTGCTCCACAGGAAACCACAACAGACAACAGCATTCCACAACAAACAACAACAATCCACACCACACCACAGCCATAACACCACACCACACTGTTCCACACCAGACCACACCAATCAACACCACACCACACCAACTTACATCCATTATACCACACCACACCACCCTGCTCCACACCACACTGCAACACACCGCTCCACATCTCCACACACCACACAAAACCACAGCACTCCACAACACTTCGAAGCACACCACACCACTCCACACTTCACCACTTTACACCATACCACAGCACACCACACGAATCCACTCACACAACAGTACATCACACGACACCACAACACACCCATAACCACACACCACAGCCCACTACACCCATAAAACACCACCATAGCATAGCACAACAATCTACACCACACTACAGCACACCACACCACTCAACACACCAAACCACACCACACCCACAACACCATACCACACCACTCCTCACAACACTGCACCACACGACACCTCTCCATACCACTCCACAGCCCTCCACACCACACCACACCACACCGCACTTCACCACAGCACACCACAGCACAGCACACCAAACCACTACACACCACAACACACGATACCACACAAAACCACACCTCACCGCAAGACACCACATTCCTCCACACCACAATACACTCACCACACCACAGCGCTCCTGTCCACTCCCCCCACACTACACCACACCACTCAAGATGTCAGCAAACCATACCACTCCACACCACACTACACTCTCCACACAACAGCATATCTTTTCAGACCACACCACACCACACAACACTGATTCATGCCACATCACACCAAACCACTTTACACCACTACACAGCACACAACAACACATCCATAACACCACACCACAGCACACCACACCCATAACACCGCACCACATCATACCACACTTCTCCACACCAAAACACAGCACACCACACCACTACCCACCAAACCTCACCACACCACACCACACCACACATCACCCACCACACCAAAGCACACCACTTCACACAACACCACAGCCCACCACTCCACACCACTCCACAGTACTGCTCACCACACCAGAGAACACCACATCTCACCACTCCAAACCACACATCACACCACACCATACTGCTCCAAACAACACCACACCAACCCATAGCACACAACAACACTCCACACCTCACCACACACTCCACAACACACCATATCATACTACACCACCCAACAAAACAACACAGCACTGCACACCACACCACACCACACCGCACCACACCAAACCACTCTACACCACTGAACACCACACTGATCCACACCACAACACACGGCTCCACAATAAACCACACCAGAAAAACCACATCACAAAAACTTCACCATTCCACACCACATCACACCACTCCACAACCATTACACCACTACTCACCACACTACTTCGCTCCACACCAGACTACACCACACCACCCCACTCCACAACACAGCAAAATTCACCCCTCCACAACACACCACAGGATCCCACAGCATCCTACAGAACTCCTTGCCACACCAAAACACTCGAAACATGACTATACCACACCTCTCCTCACCACACCACCTACAAAATCCACATCACACCACACCACACCACTTCACAACACAACACACCACTTAATACCACAACACACCACACCACATTGCTCCAAACCACAGCTCACCACACCACAGCACTACACACAAAACCACACCAAACAAAACCAAGCTACTCTGTACCACAGCACAAAACAGCACACCGATCCACACCAAAACACACTACTCAATGCCACACCACACCATTCCAAACCACACAACATTCCACAGCACATTACTACACACTGCTCAAAACCAGACCGCACCACAACACACCACACCGCTCCACCCCACACCACACCACACAACACCACTCCACACCACAGCACAACACATGCTCCACACCACACCATATCCTACTAAATGAAACCACACAAAAACACTACACACCACCCCACACCTCACCACACCAAACCAATCTACACTGCTCCACAACACACCTCTCCACACCAGACCACACCAAAACACACCACTCAACACCACACCACACCATTCCATATCATACCACACCACACCTCACTCCTCCAAACCACAACACAATACACCACACAACAGCACTCCACACCACACCACACCACTACACACTTCATCACACCACACAAAATTACACCACTCCACTCCACACCATTCCACACCACACCAATCTGAGCCACACTGCACCAAATCACAGCACTCAAAACCACATCACACCACAAAGTATCTTACCACACCAAAACACACACATAACACTAAACAACACCACAACACACTGCTCAACTCCACACCACACCACACAATTCCGCTCCACACCACATGACTCCACACCTCAAAACAACACACCACACCACACAACACCACACCCACAACACCACACCACACCACTCCACACCACTCCACAGCAGTCCACACCACAACACACAATACTGCACTTCAACAATTCACACAACACCACAGGACACCATACCATTCCACACCACACCACACCGCACCATACCACAAAAAACCACACTGCACCACAAGGCACCACACTGCTCCACACCATACCAAAACACAGTCACCACACCACAGTGCTTCTCACCAGTCCACACCACACACACCACACCAATCAACATGTCAGCAGACCATACCACTCCACAACACACCACACTCTCCACACTACAGCATATCTTTTCACACCACACCACAAAACACTGTTCTGTACCAAATCACACCACACCACATCACACCACTGCACATCACACCACACCACACCCATAACACCACACCACAGCACACCACACCCATAACACCGCACCACATCTCACCACACTTCTCCACACCAAAACAAAGCACACCACACCACTCCCCACCACACAACACCCTCACACCAAACCACACCACTCCACACATCACAGCACCACACCACACCACTCCACAAAACTACACAGCATGGCTCACCACACCAAACAACACAACTCAGCACCCCGAACCACACCATAACACATCACACCACACTGCTCCAAACATCACAGCACCACAGCACACCACACCACTCCACACACCACACCACACCACCATATCATACCACACCACACTACACAAAACCTCACCACAGTACAGTGCTCATCAGGATTCCACACCACACCACACAACAACCCTCCACACGTGACAACACCACACCTCTCCACACCACACCACACTCTTCGCACCACAGCATATCATTCCACACTGCACCATACCAAACCCCACCACTCTACACCCCACCACAATACATCACACAATATCATACCACTGCCCACCACAACACAGCACAACCCAACAAACCACTCCACGCTTCTCCACACCACACAACATGGCTCCAAACCACTCGACACCACAACAAACCTGTAACACCACATCACAGCACACAACAACCATAACACCACACCACACCATGCCATATCATGCTACACCACTCCACACCAACCACAACACACTGTTTGACACCAAACCACACCAGACAACACCACTCCAGAACAAACCACACCATTACACAACACACCGCACCACACACATCACCACACCACACCACACTTTAACAAACCAGACCACACCTCACCAAATCACACAACGGAACATCACACCACACAACAGTATAACACACTGCTCCACACACCACACCAAACCACACCACAGCGCTCCTCACCACTCCTTACCACACCAAACCACACCACCTCACTCTTCACTACAACACACCACTGCACACCACAACAAAGCACACACTCCACACCACACCACACCATTCCACACCACACCATACCTCACTACTCCAAATCAAACAGCACCACACTACACTGCTCCACACCACACCACACCACTCCACGCAACACCACACACATCACACCACACTACAGCACTGCACACCACTCCACACCACACCAATCCACACTTCACCACAACATACCACACCACTCCACACCACAGCCCCCACACCACTCCACACAATATCATATCATTCTACACCACACCACACCACTCCACAGCGCACCGTTCCACAAAACACCACACCACACTTCACTTCTACAAACCAAACCACACCACAAAACACAAGAGCATATCATTCCACAGCACACCACACCACACCACTCCACACCATACCACACCACACCCCTCCACACCACACAAAACCACACCACACCACAGTGGCCAACACCACTCCACACCACACTAACTCACTCCGCACTACACCACAACAAAACAAAACATACCACTCCCATCGTACCACACCACACCATTCCACAACACACCACACTGCACCACACTACACCAATCCACACCACACCACATCACATCATACCACAACACTCCTCACCTCTACCAGCTACAACACACCACACCATATCTTACCTCACCACACCACACTTCAGCATACCACACCACACCATTCCACACCACTCAACACCACACCTCACCTACCATATCATACCACACAACAGAACACCACACCACACTACACTGCTACACACCAAACCACACCACACAACACAACCACATGTCATTCAACACTACACCACAAAACACACCACAGCACACTGCTCCCCTCCAAACAAAACCACACCACTCCACAACACACCAAACCATGCCACAACACAGTGCTCCACACCACTCCACACCACACCACTCCACACCACACCACTCCACACTTCAGCATATGACACAACACCATACCACTACATACCACACCACACAACACAACACCACACCATTCCACAACACACCACACTGCACCACACCACACCAATCCACACCACATAACACCACTTCTCACTACAACCACAACACACCACACTATACCTTACCACACAACATCACACCACACTTCGCCACACTGTGCCACCCCTTTACACAACACTCAACACCACACCACACCATACCATATCATAACACACCACACCACTCCACACTGCCCAACACCACTACACACCACACCATAACATACCACAACACACCACAACACACCACATTACACCATTCCACACCAAATGATACCACACAACACCAGACCACTGCACACCACACAGCACCGCACCACACCAAACCACTCCACTCCACAACACACCGCACCACTCCACACTTCCCCACAAAGTATCAGACTACACTACACCACAACACATCACAACATATTATACCACACAACATGACACCACAACACACCACTACCCACCACACAACACCCCACAACACATCACAATATATTATACCACACAACATGACACCACAACACACCACTACCCACCACACAACACACCACTGCAAACTACACTAAACCACAACATTCCACACCACACCACACCACTCCAAACCACTCCAGACAACACCACTCCATACAACTCCACAACACACTGCTCGACATTTCTCCAAATGAGACCACATCACTCCATATCTTACCACACAACACCAGAGCACTCCACACTTCACCAAACAACACCACACAATTCCACATGACTCAACACCACACCGCATCACCCCACTCCACACCACACAACAACATTTCACACCACAGCACTCCACATGACACCACAATGTTCCACACCACACCACAAAAGAGCACTCCACACCACATCACACCACTGAACACTACACCACTACACACTACACCACAGTTTTCCACACCACACCACCAAACAACACCCCTTACCAAACCACACCATACCACATCACACAACACTGCTACCCAGCAAACCAAAATCACCCCCCACACTGCACGACAGCACCACACACCACAAGGCTCCACACCACACAACACCACTCCATTACTCACTGCAGCACACCTCACCACACCACACCATTCCCCAGCACACCATAGCACTGCAAACCATGCCACACCAAACAACACATCTCCACACCACACACACCATACCACTCCACACCAATCCATACCTCTCTGACCACACCACACCACAACACTCCACTCAACACTACTCCAAATGAAACCACATAACACAATATCTTTTCACACACCAGACCACAACACACCACTCAACACCACACCAAAGCACTCCACACCCCACAGCACTGCACTAAACAACACCACTCCACACCACACCATACCACTCCACAAGACACCACCCCACATTTCATACCAAACACACCAAACCACATCACTTCATACAACACAACACCACACCATATCGTACCACTACACACCAGACCACAACACACCATATCATAACAACCACACCACAACATACCACACCATTCTCCAAAGTATCACACCACATGGCACCACACCACACCATACCCCTCCACTCCCTACCACACAGGTCCACACCCACCACTACACCCCACAGCATACCACACCACTCCACAACACACCACAAAACACACCACACCACACATCTCCACTCCACAACACACCACGCCATTCAACACCACACCACACCATGCCACATCACACAGCTCCACACCCACTGCTCCTCTCCAGACACACCACTCCACTCCAGTCTGCACCACACCACACCACACCCCTCCTCTCTACACAAAACTTCTACACACTACAATGCACCGTACTGAAGCACATGGCACCAAACAACCATGCACCAGTCCACACCAGTCCACACCACACCATTCGACACCACACCACTCCTCATCACTCCAAAACACACCACACCACACCACACCACACAGCTCCAACCACACAACACCACAATACACCATCCCACACCACACCACACCACACTGCTCCATACCACACCACACCACACCACTGCAGGCACAACACTCCACCCCACTCCACATCACACCACACCACACCCCAACACTCCACGCCACACCAGTCCACACCACACCACTCCAAAACAAACCACACCACACCATACCATTCCACACCTCACCACACCAGACTTCACCACACCACACCATTCCACACCACTCAATACCAACCCACAAAATACCATATCACACAACGCAAAACCACACTACACCACTCTGCTCCACACCACAACACTCCACACCACACCACTCCACACCACACCACTCCACACCACATCATTCCACACCACACCAGACCATTCCACACTTCACCACATGACATCAACCGATTCCACACCACTCAAAACCACACCATAGCATATAACACACCACAACACACCACTCCACTCCACACCATACAGCACCACTCCACATCACACCACTTCACTCCACACCACACCACAGCAGAACACTCCACACTTCACCACACCACAACAACCCAATCCACACCACTCAACAGCACACCACACCATACCATATAATAGCACACCATACCACTTCACTCCACATGGCACACCACCACTCTACACCACACCAT
Source organism: Cabassous unicinctus (assembly GCA_029593785.1). Taxonomy (NCBI): domain Eukaryota; kingdom Metazoa; phylum Chordata; class Mammalia; order Cingulata; family Chlamyphoridae; genus Cabassous; species Cabassous unicinctus. Next base: position 15,480 of record JAQZBX010036463.1, read on the forward strand.
ATTATATCACACAACCATACACAACACCACTCCACAACACACCACTCCACTTCACACCACACTGCACACTCCACACCAGACCACACCACTCCACAACCCTGCAGTCCACACCACAACACATGACACCACTCCACACCACAACAGAACACTCCACACTTCACCACACCACACCACACATTTCTGCACCATTCCACACCACACCACACCCCTCCACACTACACCACACCATTTCACACCACAACAATCCACATCACACCACAGCACTCCACACCACACCACTACACACTACAACACATTGCTCCAAAACACACCACACTGCACCGCCCCTTACCAAACTGCACCATGCCACACCACAAAACACCGTTACAGAGCACATCAAAGTCACCCCTCCACACTGCACCCCACCACCACACACCACACAGCTCCACACCACCCCACACCACTCCATTCCTCACTGCAACAGACCATCCCACACCACACCATTCCCAGCACACCACAGCCCTCCAAACCATGCCACACCACAGAAAACATCTCCACACCATGCCACACCACTCCATACCCCTCCACACCACAAACACCACACTACACCTCTCAACACTACGCCAAAGGAAACCACATCACTCAATATCTTACCACAACACACCATACCACAACACACCACTACACAACACACCAAACCACTCTATGCCCCACAGCACCACACCAAACCCCAGCACTCCACACCACACCACACTGCTCCACACCACACTGCTCCACACCATTTCACACCACTCCACACCCCTCTAACCCAAACCACACCACACCATACCATACCAATCCTCACCACACCACACTTCACAACACCACACAATTCCACACCACTCAGCACCACCCAACACAATACCATATCATTACACACCACAGAACACCACTCAACGCAGTACAGCACCACTCCACACCACACTATATCATACCACTGCACACCACTACACTACACTCCACACCACACACACAAGACCACACCACACAAAACCACACAGAACCACACCACACCAGACCACTCTGCACTTCACCACATGAAGCCAATGCATTCCAAACCACTCAACACCACACCACCCAATACCATAACACACCACACCACACCACTCCATATACACCACTACATTCCATTCCACAACACACCAAACCGTAGCCCACCCCTTCAAACCAAACCACTACACACTACAACACACCGAACCACAGCACACTGCACCAAAAAACACTGCAACACCCCACACCACTCAACACCACACCACTCTACACCACACCACTCCAAAACACACCACACCACACCATACCATACCACACATCACCACACCACACTTCACCCACCACTCCATTCCACACACCTCAACACCACCCCACAAAATACCATATCATACCAAACAAAACCAAACCAGACCACACCACACCACACTGCTCCACACCACACAACTCCATACAACACCACTCCACACCACACCAGACCCCTCCACACTTCACCACACCACACCAACCGATTCCACACCACTCAACACCAGACCACACCATACCATATCATAACACACAACACCACACCTCTCCACTCCACACCTGCACAACACCACTCCACACCACACCATATCCTACCACACCACACCACACCACTCCACACCACAACACACCATTACACACCAAACCACACCACACACCAGATCACTTCACACAACACTGCATGACATCAAACAACCCCACTCCAAAACACACCACACCACTGTGCACCACCCCACACATTACCACACCACACCACTCAAAACCACACCACACCACAGCACACTGCTCCAAAACACACCACACCAATCCAAACCACAGTGCTCCTCACCACCCCTTACAACACCAAACCACACCACATCACATGTCACTAAACCACACCACTGCACACCACACCAAACCACACACTCTACATCATACCATATCATTCCACACCACACCACTCCACTGCACACACTCCCACACTGGTCCACACCATACCACTCAAACCATACTGCTCCACATCACACCACACCCCTCCAACACAACACCACACGATTCCACACCACACCACACCACTCTGCTCCAAACACCACACCACACCACTCCACACCATACCACACCACACCTCTCCACACAGCACCACTACCATCACACCACACCACAGTGGTCCACACCGTTCCACACCACACCACACCAATCCACACATCACCACCCTGCACCATACCACTGCCCACCACAGCACACACCACAACACAGCACACCATATCTTACACACCACACCCATTCCAAAATTCCCCACACCACACCACAAGATTCCACACCATTTAACATGTCACCACACCATAACATAACATAACAAATAACACCACACCACACCACTCCACACCACACCACTCCACACCACACCAGAACACTCCACACATCACCACATGACACCACCACATTCCACACCACTTGACATCACAACACAAGATATCATAACTCACAACACCACAGCAGTGCACACCGCACAACACTAATCCAGACAACACCATATCATACTAAACCACACCACACCAATCCACATCGCCCCACAGCACAACACACCATTCAAAACCACACCAAAACACAAAACACCAGAAAACTCCACACCAAACCATATCATTCTGCACCACACCACAACAAACCACTCAATACCTAATCACACAACTGCACTCTACACCACCCCTTACCAAACCAAGCCACACATGTACACTTTTCTCTACACCACACCACTGCACACCACACCACACCACACACTCCACATCACACCATATAATACCATACCACTGCAAACCATCCCACACCTCTCCTCATAAAACCACTCCACATTATACCACTCCAAACCACATGACAATACTCCACACTAGACGACACCTTTCCACACCACAATACAGCACACCACACTGGTCCAAACCACACTGCACCACACCACACTGCTCCACACCACACTGCTCCACACCACACCACACCACTTTACACTTCACCACACCACACCACATCAATCCCCACCACAGCACATGACACCTGTCCACACCAGAGCATATCATTCCAAACCACACCACAACACACCATTCCACAACACAAAACACCACACTAAACCACTCTACACCACACCACACCACAAAACACCACAGCATATCATACCCCTTCCCACCACACAACACACCACTCCACACCACACCACACAACACTGCTCCACACCACACCAAACCACACTACACCACAGCACTCCACACCATTCCACCCCACACCACACCACTTCACACTTCACCACACGACAGCATCCACACCACTCAACACCACGCAACACCATACTATATCATACTGCACAACACCACACCTAACCTCTGCACACCACACTGCTCCACACCACACCAGAACACTCCACACTTCACCACACCACACCAACAAATCCCACACCACCCATCACACCACACCATACCATATCATAACACACCACATCACATCAAACTACTCCACACTGCAGAAAACCACTCCACACCTAACCATATCATACCACACCACACCACACAGCTCCACACAACACCACACCATAACCCACCTTTCCACAACAAACCACACCACACAACACCAGACCTCTCCACACCAAACTGCACTGCACCACACCAAACCAACCTACTCCACAACACACCACACCACTTCACACCGTCCCACACAGTACCACAATACACAACTCCACACCACATCACACCATATTATACCACACAACACCACACCACACCACTACACACCACAAAACACACCACTCCAGCTCCACCCCAAACCACACCATTCCACAGCACACCACACCACACCAAACCACATCTCACCACTCAACAACACACCACTGCACAACACTCCACACCACGCCACAACAGTCCACACAACACTCCACCACTCCACATCACACCACTCCACACCACACCACAACACACCACTCCTCACCACTACAAACCACAACAAACCAGATCAGATCTTACCACACCACACTTCACCACACAACACCACATCATTCCACACCACTCAACACCACACCACACCATACCATATCATAACACACACCACACCACACCACTCCACACCACATCACTCCACACACCACTCCACACCACACCACACCACACCACTCCATTCCACACCAAACCATTCCACACTTCACACCTTACCACCCCATTCTATGCCACTCAACACCACACCATATCATTCCACACCACATCACACAACACCATTCCACACCATACTACACCACATCACAGAATTCCACACCACACCACAGCAACCAACAGATAACTTCACACAACACCACACTTTACCACACCAAACCACCTGACTCCACAGCACACGACACAACTCCACACCACACCACACAGTACGACACTACACAACTCCACACCGCTCCACACCACATAACACCTCGCCAAAATACCCCACACCAGTACAAACTACAACACTCCACACAACACCAGACTACACCACTCCACAACACACCACTCCACAGCACTTCTGTCCACTCCACAACACACCACTCCAAACCACACCACACCACTCCACACCAATCCACACCACACCACACCACTCCACACCAAACCACTCCACATCATTGCACTCCACACCACATGGCATGCCGAGACTCCACTCCACACCACACCAGACCACTCCACACTTCACTGCACCACACCACACCATTCCACACCAGTCAACACCACACCACACTACACCAATCCACACCACACCATTTCACACAACACTACACATCACACCACAATGCTCAACAAAACATCACACAATACCAATCCACACCACACCACTCCACACTACTCCAAATTAAACCACAATGCTCCTCAACACACCACACTACCCCGCCCCTTACCAAACTTCAGCAAACCACACCATACAACACTGCTCCAGAGCACACCACAAAAACTCTTCCACACAGCACCACACCACCACGCACCACACCAATCCACACCATACCACTCCACTCCATTTCTCACTGCAACACACTGCCCCACACCACCCATTCCAAGGCACAAAACAGCACTCCAAACAATGCCACACCACACCACAACACTCAACCCCACTCCACACCACTCTGCACCACTCCATGCAAACCACAACACCCCACACCATACCACTTCACATGCCACAGCACCACACTAAATGACACCACTCCACACCACACCACTCCAAACCACACTGCACCACACACTACCATACCTCACTGCTACACAACACAACACACAATATGATATCATACCAACCAAACCACACCACACCACACCACTACACACCACTACAGTCCACTCCATACCACATCACTCCACACCACACCACACCACTCCACACCAATCCACACCAGACCACAAAACTCCACACCACACCACTTCACAACACTGCCCTCCACACTAAAACCGCATGACACCACTCCACACCACACTGGACTACTCCACGATTCACCACACTGGACCACACCATTCCACACCACTCCACACCACACCACACCATTTCATACCACAGCCCTCCACACCACACCACACCATTCCACACTACACCACTACACACTACACAACACCCCTACACACCACACCACCCTGTAACACACCACACAACACACACAAAACCGCTAAACACCATGCCACAACACACCACCCCATAACACACCACACCATAAACACAACACCACTAAACACCACACCATCAAAAACCCCTACATAGTGCACTACACAACCACACCACTCCATACAACAGCACACCACTCCATTCCTCACTGCATCACAATGCCCCATACCACACAACTCTGCAGCACACCACAGCACTCCAAACAATGCCAGACAACACAACACATCTTCAAACCATGCCACACCACACCACACCACTCCACACCACTCCATACTTCTCCATACCACACCACATCACACCACATCATTCAACACCACTCCACAGTAAACATCACTCCATAACATACGACACCACACCAGACCTCACCACACCACTACACGCCACACCACACCACTCCACACCACAACACACAACACCATACCATACCACTCCACAGTCCACTGCAACATACCAAATCAAACCACTGCACACCACACCACATTGCTCCACACCACACCGCACCAGAGCATATCATACCAAAAACACCACACCACACCACATCATACTTCACCACACCACACAATACCACACCATAGCATACATCACTTCTACACACCACACCACACCACATGATATCATACCAACAACCCCACACCACACCACTCCACACCACTGCACTCCACTCCACACCACACCACTCCACACCACACCACACCACACCACTCCACACAACAGCACAGAGCTCCACACCACACCACAAAACAAAACACCACACCATACAGCTCTACTCCTCACCATACCACACGATTCAACACCACAACACACCACGCTACACCACCCACCCCCACACCACACTGCACCACACCACTCAAGACACACCACTCCACTCCACTCTGCTCCATACCACCCCACAACCACCTCTTCACACCAAACTGCTATACACTACAACACACCACAAAATAACAAACTTCACCAAACACCACACCACTCCACAGCACTCCACACCTCACCACTCCATACCACACCACATCTCACCACTCAACACCACACTGCTGCACACCACTCCACACCCCACCACACAACTCCACACAACACTACACTCCACCACTCCACACCACACTACTCTGCACTTCACCACTCTACAGAAACTAAAACACACAACTCCACATCATACCACACCACACCACACCACTCCACACCGCACCACACTGCTCCAAGCCACACCATGCTTCTGCTCACAACTCCACACCACACCACACAACAACCATCCAAACCCACCACACCACTCCACACTGCACCACACTGCACCACACCACACCATGACACACAGGACTATAACAAACTACCTCACGCCACACCACACAAGTCCATTCAAAGCTATACAACACCACAAAACACAAAACTAACCCATTCTACACAACACCACATTTCTTCATACCACATGACACCCAAACACACCACATCACACCACACCACTCTACACCACACAACTCCACACAACTCCACACCACTCCACACCACTCCACAACAAACAACAGCACACCACTCCACCCCATACCACACCATGCCAAACCACTCATCACCTCACAACTCCACACCACATCCCCCAACACCACTCCACACCTCACCACTCTGCACCGCACCACACCACATATCACCACACCATAACACTCCACACCAAACAACAACACACCACTCCACACCATACCACACCACACCACAGCAATCTGCACCACACCACAGCACTCAATACCACACCACTCCACACCACACCACAATAAACCACACCACACGATGCCACACAGCTCCACACCACACAAAACCACACCACACCACACACCACACCACACCACTCCACACCACCCCACACAACTCCACACCACACCACACAACACCACTCCCCACCACACACCTCCTCATCACACAAAAGCACACCACACAGCACCACACCACACCGTACTGCACCACCACATGCCACAACACCACTCACCACACTACACCACTAAACACCACACCACTCAACACCATACCACACAGCCCCTCACCACACTACACCACTCCCCACAAACCTCTCCACATGATGGAACAGTACACCACACCTCAACACACCACTCCACACCAAACCACTACACTCCACACCACAAGACACCACACCAAATCTGTAACACCAAACAGCACCACACCATTCAAAACCACTCTACAAAGCACCACTCCACAGCAAACCACACCACACCACATCTGTAACACCACAACTCACAACACTCAACACAACACCACAACACACCATATCATACCAACCACACCACAACCCTCCACATCACACCACACTGCACCACACAACACCACATTGTACCACACTACTCCATATCACACACCTCCACAGAAAACAACACCACACCACCCCAAACTACACCACACCTCTCCACTCTACACCTCACCTCATAATGCCACACCACACCACACCACACTGCACCACATGATGCCACTCCACACCACACAGCAGCACATCTGTAACACCACACCACACCACTCCACACCACACCACTCCACAGCAAACCACACTGCTTTACAACACAGCACAGCACACCACACTTCTCCAACCCACTCCACACCACACCACCCTGCTACATACTACACCATACTATACCACTCCACACCACACAAAACCACCCTACAGCAGAAAAAAACACAACACACCACACCGCTAGACACAGCACCACACCCCACCACTCCACACCACCTGATACAGCTCAAAACCACAGCACACCACTGCACTCCCCAAGACATCCTTCCTCACTGCACAACAGGACACCACACTGAACCACACCACTCCACACTACACTACTCCACTCCACACCACACCAGACCACACCACCTCTGTAACACCACACCACACCAATCCACATTGCACAACTCCACAGCAAACCACACCACACCACACCACTCAACAAAACACCAAAGCAAACCACACCACACTGCTCCAAACCACATCACACCACACCTTTGGAACCCACACCACTCCACACAATATCATACCACACAACTCCACTCCACACCACAATGCAT
>JAQZBX010036464.1:0-24176 GCA_029593785.1 Cabassous unicinctus
GGAATGGATGTGTGGGGTGTTTTTGGGGGTGTGGGTGGTGGGGAGCATGGGAATCCCTGTAGTTTCTGAGTAATATTTGGGTAATCTAGGCACCTTTATAAAATGTATATATATATATAATAACATTTATGTAAACAAATGCACATATATGCATATGTATTTATATATCATTTTACAAATTAAAAAAATTAAAAAAAAAAAAAGACCATGTATCTTCAAAATTCTAAGTTTATTTCTTCCACAATCAATGCCTTCCAGAACAAGGTATTAGTCATGTGGGATTTTATCCAGTTCCAACCACAGTGCAGGATTTTCCTTTCCTCAACCTCAATAGAATAGCCAGAGTTTCACACCTCATCAGGCAGGGAACTTCTCCCCTTAACCAATAGAAAGCAGCTACAGAAGAACAAGAGTGTAAAGTCTCTGAGGGGGTAGTTGAGGCAGATTAGTAAAGGGAATGAGGGAAAGCAGCTGGTCAGAATAAAACCTGCCAAAAACTCTGGTCCAGTTTGAAAGTCCTGGACTCAAAAGATGTCCTGGAGAACTCCAAACAGAAAGGCATCCCCACAGGTTCCCTGAAAGCTGACATGTGAAAGTAGAAAGACAAACAATCAGGTCAGCAAATAGCTGAAAACCTATGTGTGTTCTGATAGCTTTTATTAGAGGACTCCTGTTATTCTGTTATCTTTTATACGTTGCTATGGAATGTGAATGCAATGCTTGTCCTATGGTCACCATAAACTGCTACATAGGGGTGGATTGTGGGGACCCAAGGCCCCCCTAAGTCTTCAGCACATAGCTGCCTGTGTGACCTAGACATATGTTAAAGGTTAACAACCCCCCCACACACAGGGAAGAAAATGTATAGATGTTATTGTAAACTATAATTTCCCAAAGCAGTAAATGTCCTTCCCACGAGCACAGTGAAAACATCACCATAATCCATGTGTACACTTATGTGACCCTAGCAGAAACTCTGTTCTCATACCCTATGGAATGTCCTTGTTATGAAACCCCTTATATATCATCCTTTATTTTCTCATCTCTTTGCAGGTCACTAACTTCATTCTCTGAACTGCTGCCATCAGAGATTCTCTATCTACAAGTCCCAATGAAGTTTACGCCTGATTGAGTATAAGGTGTGTTCTTTGGTCTCATGGCCTTACCAACTCATGCCTTTCAGGAGTTGGGTTGTAACATTTATTTTCTCTATTCGTTTGTTCTCAATTTAATTTATTTGCATTAAACTTTGTTATTAGTTCTTTCTGTTTGCTTTGGGATTGTTTTCCTGCTGTTTTTCTATTTTTTTCATGTGTTCACTTAGGTCTTTTATTTTAGCTCTTTATTTTTTTTTAATATAGGCATTTAGGGCTATAGATTTCCCTCTCAGCACTGCCTTCACTGTATCCCATATGTTTTGATAAATAGTGTTCTCATTTTCATTTATTTCATGATATCTACTAATTTCTCTTACAATTTCTTCTTTGACTCACTGACTGTTTAGGAGTGTGTTGTTTATCTTCCATATATTTGCAGATTTTCCCATTTACCACCTATTCTTGATTTTCCAGGCTCATTCCAACATGATCAGAAAATGATCTTTGTATAATTTCAATCTTCTTAAATATTGGGAGTTGTTTTTTTGCCTGACATGTGGTCTATTGTGGAGAAAAATCCATGAGCTCTTAAGAAGAATGTTTAACCTGCTATTTCTCTTTTCAGTTTTGCTAGTTTGCCTGAAGTATTTTGGGGTTCCCTGGACAGCTGCATAGATATATATGACTGTAACTCTTTCCTGGTGGATTGTCCCTTTTATTAATATATGATGAAATTCTGCATCTCATTATTTTTTTGCTTTTAAAGTCTGTTTTGTCTGACACCAGTATGACTGCACCTGCTCACTTTTGGTTACTGTTTGAATGAAATACCTTTCTTGAAACCTTTCACTTTCAGTGTTTTTGCATCCTTGGGTCCACAGTAAGTCTCCTGCAGACCACATATGGATGGCTCATATTTTCTTTTTCCATTCTGGCAGCCTATGATTGGAGAGTTCAATCTGTTAACATTCATTTTTATTGCTGCAAAGGCATTACTTACTTCAAACATTTTATCCTTTGACTTTCATATGTCTTATCTTAGATTTGTCTGTATTTTTATCATTTTGGTTACCCTTTCTGATAGTCTTCACTTCTACAGTCTCCTCCAAGCCTCTCTTTCTTATCTTTTCTTTTCTAGCTGCAGAACACCCTGTAGTATTTCCTGCAGAGCTGGATTCTTGTTTACAATCTCTCTGAGTTTCTGTGTTCTGTGAATATCTTAAACTCACAATCATATTTGAAGAAGAGTTTGCAGGATACAGAATTCTTGGCTGGCAGTTTTTCTCTTTCAGTACTTTAATTATATCATACTACTGCCTTCTCATCTCCATGGTTTCTGTAGGTAAATCCACACTAAGACTTACTGGATGTCCCTTGTAGTTGATTTTTCACCTCTCCCTCTCTGCTTCCAGAATTTTCTCTTTATCTTTGGCATTGGCATTCTGGATATTATGTGTCTTAGGTAGGTCTATTTGGATTTATTCTAATTGGGTACGATGTGCTTCCTGGACATATACATTCATGTCTTTCATGAGAGTTGGGAACTTTTGAGCCATTATATCCTCATTTACTCTTTCTGCCAATTTTCTGTTATCTTTTCCTTCTGGAACTCTCATAATGCACACATTGAAGTTCCTTAGCATCTGCTCAATTTTTTTTCCATTCTTTTCTCTCTCTGCTCTTCTTTCTTTTCAATTTTAGCTCTTCTGTCTTCTAAGCCACTGATTCTTTCTTCCAAGATTTCAAACCTGCAGTTCTATGTGCCTATTGTATTTTTACTCTCACTTATTGTGTCTTTCAATCCCATAAATTCTGTTATTTTTCCTATCCAAGATTTCAAATTTTTCTTTGTGATCACTCAATGTCTTCATAATGTCAATTATTTCTTTCACCATGTTATCTTTCAATTCCATGATATGATTTAGGAGATTTGAATAAATATCATTGATTACATGTTTCAAGTACTCTGTCTCAACTGGATCTTTGATTTGTTCCTTTGCCTGAGTCATATTTTCTTTTTTCTTAATATGAGTTGTAATTTTTGATGATGTCTAGGTACTAGATTATGATGCTGAATTTACTCTGATTTTCAGTTTCTCTCTCTTGCCTAAGGATTTACTGTTATGTAGCTGTGTGCTACCACTGTTCTTTGATTCTTAGTTCAACCTGTTCTAGATATTTAGGTTTGCCCCTCTTTATCTGCTCAAACAAGGGCTAAAGAACCAGTAATGAGGTGCAGGCCATTTTCCAAAGGCCTTGGAGATGAGTTCAGTATAGACATCAGGTTGCCTCATATATTTTCCTATTCATTGCATGCACATTCATTGCCTGCCAGCAGATGGTGTTCTTTGGCAGACTTCTCAGCTCAGACCCCAGATGCTAGAAGGAAATGCGTTCTTTGTAACCCTGCCCAGGGAGGCAGTGCAGAAGCAATGTCCCTGAGGGTGGACCAAGCATCATAAACTTTCTCAGAAGCTGCTCTACTCCCATAGCCAACCCCACCCTCCACCCTCTGCATTCTTAGCATCAGCCCAGGGCAGTAGGGAGGGTATTGAAGAAGGAAAATTATCTTTAGTTCCCTGCTGTTTAATCCCAAGGTGGAGGGATGGGTGCCAACAGCTGTTGCTACAGCTTTACTCATGGGATTTTTCCAGTCATCCAATCCTTTCCTTTGTCCTTCTCTCTTCTGGGTGGTATCTAGCCTTCCCCTTGTGGCCTAAGCCCTAGAACAGTTTTCTAGACTGTTTCTCCTTGTCTGCTTATATTTCTGGAATAAAAGTTAGCCCTCTGCCTCTCTAATCCTCCATCATCTCAGAAGTCTCTATTCTATCAACATTTTGCATTAATCTGTTGGCACTAGGGAGGCTCATAACTGGGACTCATGTCCCACGTTGGGGTGGGGGAAATGTGGTGAAATTATTTGCTGCATTTGGCTTAGAGAGAGGTCACATTTGAGCAACAAAGAACTTTGGGGAGTGACTTTAAACATTAATTAGAATTAGACATTAAAGAAATAAATTTTATAAGTGCAAGCCTGAAGATTAAGTGTTTGATTTTTAACATTTTTATGAGCCAAGGCTCATATATTCCAGAGTATATTTTATACATTTTGTTATAATTTCAAAGGGTAATATCCTATGTTTTTTAAAAAGGAGCAGATATTAGGTTTAATAAGATTATAGGTAAAGCTTTGGCTATGGTAGATTGAGTAATTCCATAAATTTACTTTTCTTGACAATTGAGAATGGTAGGGACAGGGAAGCCTCTGGTTGATGGGTAAGACCTATATAGTTCTTTGATCACTGTTTCAGTAAAATGGAAACCCTTATTGCTTGAGAGAATAGCAGGAATTCCCCAAGTGGTGATGTTGAATAGTTTTATTTTTAGCTACTGTGAGAGCAATAGGAAAATCTTCTATCCATTTAGAAAAGACATATGACAACAAGGACATATTTATATCCCACAGAAGTATGTAGCTGTATAAAGCTCATTTAAAGATGTTTAATAGGGCTCAGTTAGTTAAGGCACCTGACTTTGTCTTATTTTTAAACTTTTACTAATGTTAGGTTAATAGACACCTAGAACACAATTTATATATTCACTTTGTTTTCCAATCAAATTTCCTTTTTATTAAAGATGCATCTCTGACTTGCAGCTGACTGAACACAATTTCAAAGAAGTATTTGAGTAAAGTAATGTAACTGACAAGGAAATTTAGTTGTTTCTGTGACATGTAGCATTTTTAATAATAAATACAACTATGATTAATAACACTATATTGTTATTTAATATCATGCAGATCAGAATCAAGATATATTATAAGCAGTGAGAATAAAATCTTTAGGAATTTTTACAATCTTTAAATATTTATATGAACGAAATTTCACTTACACAAATTCAACCAACAGAAGGTTAAAGAATCTTTCTTGATTTGACATTTCTCATGCAATTTATAATATATCAAATATTCTTAAATATTTCTAGTATATCTCCTCTTACAAAGTGAAAGAATAAATCTTTTGTGATAGTTTAAAATAAAAGATATCCCTTAAGGTTTGATGCTGGGATGGGAAAATGCAAGAGTGGTCAGGGTTGAATATTATGTTAACCAGGAAACTGGGTCACTATGAAATAACATTTGGTTCCTTATTTAACCAAAATGACAATAAAAGGGCAAATGGGAGTGAATATGACTGTTAAGTAAAAGACTTAGGATTTCCAGGAAGATGGCATTGAAGTAGGTAGGCAGAGCCCAGCTGTCTCTCAAAAAACTGTGGAGAAAGGGCAAAAACCTACTCAAAGGAGCTGCTTTGGGGATTTACAGAGCTGGAGGGTACTGTGCATCATCCAGGAGGGAGCAGGGCAAAGAGACAAAGATGCCAAGGGAAAACTGTGAGTTACTCACCCTTGTGGCTGGAAATGGCTCATATGTACCACCCTCAAGGCAAATGACCTCAGTGGAACCCCTGGCTCACTGCAGCTAGCTGAAAGGGAAGGAGTGCTCCCTGCAAAGAAGAGGGGTCTGGTGAAGGGTGGAGAGTGCTTTCTTTTTTGTGGGTTTGGCCAGCTGGGCCCCTTTTGAATCTTAGGGAGAAGGAGAGGGGGGATCTGATGAGGCAGGGTGTCACACCCAGCTGCTCTGGGAAGGAGAGGAACTAGGTTAGGGAGGGAGTGGAAACGGGTACCAGCAAACTGTAAGAAGCCCAACTTGCCTGAGGGAACAAAGTGGGAAGAGTCAGATAAGTTTTCAGAAGCCCACTTAACCTGTGAAGTGTGTGTAGCTCAGTGTAGGAGTTCCTGCCTTGCTTGTAGGGGGTCCCCAGTTTGATTCCCAGTACCTCCTAAGAGAAGGGATCCAGAGAGTGATTCATTGGATTATCAAGCACCAAGCCAGCTCCTTATAATAGGGAACATATAGATTGAAAAAATTTTTAAAGTTTATTTGGATCTGTTATTTTTATCAGTTCTTCATTCCCTTTATTTTATCCACAAAAACAGGGTACATAGTCTGCCGAGGGCAGGCTGAAGGCTATTTAATTGAAGAGCACTGCCAGAAAAACTCTGTAGGAGTTTAAGAGGGAAGCTGTTTATCCTGGGTTGTTTCTGTTTTGTTTCCTTGTTTGTTGTCTTTTCCCTTTCTTTCTTTCTTTGTTTTCTTTTGTTTATTTTTTTCTATCTACTTTATTTCTTTTTTTCCTTCATTTTTCTGTCTTCTGCCTTCTGTTACTTTTCTTTCACTCCAACACTTCTTGTTTGGTCTTTATTTTTTTTCTTTCTCTCTCATTTTCTTTTCTTCTATTCTCATCTTTTCATATTTTTAATTCATTTTATTTTTCTATTTTGTTTCTTGTTTCATTTTTTCTATTCCACATTTTTATTCTTATTCCTTTGTATTTTTTATGATTTTTTACTCATATTACTAACTTATTTTCCTAGATTTTGTATGGCTCCTTTTCTACGTTTTACTTATTATTACTATTATTCTTTTTCTCTTCTTATCTCTTTCCTTTTCTCTGGCCCTATATTTTTTTCAAGGGAGCACAAACAACTGCAAGGATATAGAATAAGAAGAACCAAGTGTCAAAAAAGAGCCTTACCACACACAAAAAGCAACAAAATTAAACCCTACAGTAGAAAGAGAATCAAACCCAATAAGCCTAGTAATATTTAAAAAAACGACTAGACAACAATAAAAACTTACAAGGCATACTAAGAAACAGGAAGACATGGCCCAGTCTAATGATCAAACTAAAAAACAGGAGGAGATGCAGAATGTGGAACAACTAAACAAGGATGTCCAAAACTTAATGAAGTGAAGGAAGAGATAGAAGATATTAAGAAAACAGTGGGGAAACATACTGAAGAAATTGTAAACATACATAAAAAAGATAACAGATACGATGGTGATGAATAAGACAATGCAGGAAATAAAAGATATGCATGTGGCACATAGCAGATTTCAACAGACAAAGGAAAGAATCAGTGATATTGAAGACAGTACATGTGAAATCAGAAAGGCAGCAGAACAGATAGATAAAAAGATAGAGAAAATCCAACAGGGACTTAGGGATTTGAATGGCAACACAAAACACACAAACATACAATTATAAGTATCCCAGAGTGGAAAGAGAGGGGAAAGGGGGCAGAAGGAATGGTGGAGGAAATAATACCTGAAAATTTCCCCACTCTTTTGAGGGACTTGAACATATATGTACAGGGAGACCAGCACTCCCCAAACAATGTAAATCCTAACAGGCTTAACCCAAGACATGTACTTATCAAATTGTCCAATGCTCAAAACCAAGAAAGAAAACTGAAAGTAGCAAGAGAAAAGAGATCCATAACACACATGGGAAGTGCAATAATATTAAGTGTTGATTTGTCATATGAAACCATGGTGGCAAGAAGGCAGTGGCATGACATAGTTAAGGCGCTAGATGAAAAATCTGCCAGCAAAAATTCTGTCCAGAAAAGCTGGCATTAAAAAAATGAGGAAGAGTTAAAAATATTTATAGATAAAAAAGAAAGTGTGTCTACAAGAAACCTGCTCTTTGAGAAATTTTAAAGCGAATTCTGCAGGGTGTAAGGAAAAAGACAAGATAGAGAGTTGGAGGAGAGTGTAGGAAGGAAGATTATTGGTAAGAAAAACTAAAAAGATAAAGAAGAGAAACAAAAACAATATGTGACATATATAAACCTAAAGAAAATATGGCTAATGTAAGTAATGCCTTGCCAATAATAACATTGAATGTTAATGGATTAAACTCTCCAATGAAGAACCACAGATTGAGAGAATGGATAAGGAAATATGACCCATCTATATGCTTTCTACAAGAAACTCACCTTAGACTCAGGGATGCAAGAAGGTTGAAAGTAAATGATTGGAAAGCAATTTTACATGCAAACAATAAAAAAGGGCAGAAGTAGCTATATTAATATCAAACAAAATAGACTTTAAATACAAAACTACTGTAAGAGACAAAGAAGGACACTATATATTAATAAAAGTGATAATCTATCAAGAAGTATGAACAATCATGAAATTTATACACCTAATCAGGGCATCTCAAAATACATGAGGCAAACATTGGAAAAACTAAGTGGAGAAATAGATGCCTCCACAATTATAGTGGGGGACTTTAATACACCATTATCAACATTAGACAGAACATCTCAACAGAGGATCAACAAAGACACAGAGACCTTGAATAATACATTAGAAGATCTAGACATAATAGACATGTACATTACATTACACCCAAATACAACAGAGTATACATTTTTCTCAAGTGCACTTGGATCATTCTCCAGGATAGATCACATGCTAGGCCACAGAAGAACTCTCAATGAATGGAGAAAGATTGAAATTATACAAAGTAATTTCTCTGACCACAATGGAAAGAAGCTGGAAATCAGTAAGGGGCAGAGAAACAGTTTAGGCACAAATATATGGAAGTTAAGCAAGACACTCTTAGACAATCAGCGGGTCAAGGAGGCAATTGCAAAAGAAATCAGTAACTACCTTGAAACAAATGAAAATGACAACACAACAAATCAAAATCTATGGGATAAAGCAAAAACAGTGCTGAGAGGGAAATTTTTTGCCATAAATGCCTATATTAAAAAAGAAGAAAGAGCTAAAATAAAAGTCCTAACTGTAAAACTAGAGGAAATAGAAAAAGAATAACAAACTAATCCCAAAGCAAGTATAAAGAAGGAAATAACAAAGATTAGAGCAGAACTAAATGAAATTGAAAATAAGAAAGCACTACAAAATTTTAACAAAATCAAAAGCTGGTTCTTTGAGAAGATTAGTAAAATTGACAAACCTGTAGCTAGACTAACAAAGAAAAATAGAAAGAAGGTGCAAATACATAAAATAAGAATGGAAAAAGGGGATATCACCACTGATCCCACAGAAATAAAGAGTACCATAAGAGAGGATACTCTGAAGAACTGTATGCCCACAAGATGGATAACTTGGATGAAATGGGCAAATTTCTAGAAACACACCAGCAGGCTACTTTGATGAAAGAAGAAATTGATGAGCTCAACAAACCAATCACAAATAATAAGATTGAATTAGTCATCAAAAGTCTCGAACTAAGAAAAGCCCAGTACAGATGGCTTCACAGGTGAAATCTACCAATAATTCCAGATAAAACTAACACCAATCCTGCTTAAACTCTTCCAAAAAATAGAAGTGGAGGGAACGTTACCTAATTCTTTCTGTGATGCCAACTTCACCCTTTGTGGCAGTTTATTATTTATGAATTCCAAAAAGAGATATTGATTATATTTGTAAACTGCTCTGTTCCTCTAGGCATGATACCCTTGGATTGATTTAAATTCAAGGACTTTAAATTTACTTAATTAAATCAAAATTAGGGCTTTGATTCAACAATGTCGTTAGAATAACTCAGTTTAAGTCCTTGCCCCCTTTGTGGGCTATATAAATGGACACTCAATCAAGGAGACACACAGAAGAAGATACACAGAGAAGACAGACAGAAGAATACAGTCAGCTACACAGACATGGCAGAGGACCTGGCAAGAAAGATAAGCCATTTGCCTGACAGCTTACAACTGACCTTGGGAAGAGAATAGAGCAGATGAGCCAAGAAAGAAATGAACTGTGGGAAGAGAGAATAGCCCTATGCCAGCTTACAGATGATATCAGAAGAAGCTGGGCCCACAGAGCCTTAAGAAGGAAGAGGAAAGCTGAACTTTCATAGATATTGCCTGTCATCTTGCATCAACATGTGGCAACAGACTTTGGGTGAGAAAATACCTCTTTTGGTACCTTGAGTTGGACTGTTTAGGGCCTTGTAACTGTAATATTTTACCCCAAGTAAATACTCTTTATAAAAGCCAGCGTCAGCAACCCTTTGACTGAATAATACAGAATTTGGTCCTGGAAAGTGAGGTGGTGCTTTTGCAATTACCAAGATGCTGGAATGGTTTTATAAATGGATAAAGGACATTTTTGGGAAGAATAGTGAGATACTTAATAGAAAAGGCCTAGATTGCTTTGAAGAGACTTTTTTTTTTTAATTTATTGAAATATATCACTCATACATGAACATACATAAACAATAAGTGTATACTAATAGTTGTGAACTTATAAAACAAACATTCATAACATCACACAGGGGTCCCATACATCAACCCTGCACCAACACCTTGCATTGTCGTGAGACATTTGTTACAAATTAAGAAAGAATATTGTCAAAATCTTACTACTAATTTTAGTCCTTAACTTACATTTGGCGTATTTTCCTCCCAACACACCCTATTAGTATTTTTTAAATATATTTTTATGACAGAAGTTGTAAACTTACAAAACAATCATACACATGTGCAGAATTCCCAAACAACACCTGTCTATCAACACACCACACTGTGGTGGAACATTTGATACAGGTTTTGAGATAATATCATCTGATTATTACCAGTTCCACAGCATGCATTTGGCAAACATTTTCCATACTCCCCCATTATCAACACAACACATCATTGGCATAGATGCAAGAATATTACATTATTGCTGTTAACCACACTCCATAGGTCACTCCAGTTGTATTTTTCCCATGCTTCTCCACATTCCCACCACCATGCAATAGTGAAGTACAGCTGCTCTAGTTCACACAGGACACTCCTGCAGCTGTACCATGAACCACTGTTCTCATCCACCTCTGGGTTTACCGTGCTACTCAGTCCCTAGATTATTCTCTAACTTCCTGTCAATTGGCATTTACACCCTAGACTACCCTTTTCAGCCACATCCCCATTTATAAACCAGCTGTTACTCGCTATAATGTGTTACCATCAACTCTGTACATTTCCATACTTTTACCGTAAAGCTAATTAAAACTTCTACATACATTAAATATCAGTAGTCCATCTCAGTCCTCCTCTTATTTCCTTTAAGAATCCACTACCTACCACCAGGGCTTGAAGATATTTTCCTACATTTTCTTCTAGAAGCTGTATGGTTCTTGCTTTTATATTTAGGTTGTTGATTCATTTTGAGTTAATTTTTGTATAAGCTGTGAGATAGGGGTCCTCTTTCCTTCTTTTGCTATGGATATCCAATTTTCTCAGCACCATTTGTTGAATGGACTGTTCTGCTTGAGCTGGGTGGGTTTGACAGGCTAGTCAAAAATTACTTGATCATAGATGTGAGGGTCTGTTTTTTAACCATCGATTCGGTTCCATTGGTCTATATGTCTGGCTTTATGCCAGTCCCATGCTGTTTTTACCACTGTACCTTGGTAATATGACTTAAAGTCTAGAAATTAGAGTCTTCCAACTTCACTTTTCCTTTTTAAGATGTTTCTGGCTATTCAGGACCCCTTACTCTTCCAAATAAATTTGATAATCATGTTTTCCATTCATTTAAAAAATGCTGGTGGAATTTTTTTTCGGGATTGCATTGAATTGGTATATCAATTTGAGTAGAATTGATATCTTAATGATATTTAGCCTTTCAATCCATGAGCATGGAATGTTCTTCCAATTATTTAAGTCTTTTTAAAATTTCTTTTAGCAATGAGTTGTAGTTTTCTGAATACGAGTGCCTTACATGGTTGGTTGTCTATTCCTGAATATTTGGGTTTATCTGTCATATTTTATTTTCACCACTCTTTTGACACTTTTAGTTACTTTTACTACTATAATCTTCATTTCTAGATTCTCTTCCAGGCCTCTCTCTCCTGTCTTTTCTTTTCAGGCTGTAGCACACCCTTTAGTATTTCCTGCAAAGCAGGTCTCTTGGTTAAAAACACTCTGTTTCCATTTATCTGTGGATATTCTAATCTCGCCCTCATTTTTGAAAGACAATTTTGCCAGATATAAGACTCTTGGCTGGAAGGTTTTTCTTGCAGTATCTTAAATATATCATACCACTGTCTTCTTGCCTTCACAGTTTCTGGTGAGAAATCAGCACTTAATCTTATTGGGTACCCCTTATATGTTATGTATTGCTTTTCTCTTGCTGCTATCAGAATTCTCTATTGGCTTTGGCATTTGACATTCTGATTAGTATGTGTCTCAGAGTTGGTCTATTCAGATTTTTTCAGGTGGGAGTATGTTGTACTTCTTGGACATGGATATCTATGTCCTTCAATAGGGTTGGGAAATTTTCTACCATTATTTCTTCAAATATTTCTTCTGTCCCTTTTCCTTTCTCCTGTCCTTCTGGGACACCCATGACACATATGTTTGCATGTCTCTTGCTGTCCTTTAGTTCCCTGGGAACTTGTTCAAGTTTTTCAAATCTTTTCTTCATCTGTTCTTTTATATGGTCATTTTCAGAGGCCATTTCTTCAAGCTCACCAATCCTTTCTTCTGCCTCCTCAAATTTGCTATTATATGATTCCAGTGTGTTTTTAATTTCATTTATTGCACCTTTAATTCCCATAAGATCTGCTATTTTTCTATGTATGCTTTCAAATTCTTCTTTGTGCTATTTTTCTATGTATGCTTTCAGTTTCTTCAAACTCACCAATCCTTTCTTCTGTCTCCTCAAATCTGCTATTATATGATTCCAGTGTATTTTTAATGTCATTTATTGCACCTTTAATTCCCATAAGATCTGCTGTTTTTCTATGTATGCTTTCAAATTCTTTTTTGTGCTCATCTAATGTCTTCTTGATATCCTTAATTTCTTTAGCCATCTCATTGAATTTATTAAGGATATTTGTTTGAACATCTGTGATTAGTTGTCTTAACTCCTTTATGTCATCTGGAAGCTTACCTTGTTCCTTTAAGTGGGCCATATCTTCCTGTTTCTTGGTGTGGAATGTAATTTTTTGTTGGTGATTTGGCATCTGGCTTACTAAAGTATTTATTCTGGATGCAGTTTTTCTCTTTAGTTTAGAGCTTGCAGGCCTTTCTCCTTTGCTGGTTATGTAGTAGGAGCCAAGGATGCAGTTGGTGCTATAAGCTGTGGAGGCTCAAGCTACCCTCATTGCCCCAAGGATCAATGAAGCTTCTCCCAAGTTTCTCCTTTGTCAGGGGTAGGGACAGAGACACAGCTGTGTGGAATAATCCAACTCATGTAGGTCTAGACTGTAGTTGCCCAGAGAGACTGATGAAGCATCATGCCACTTTCTCCCCTGCCTGGGCAGGGATTGAGCTACAGGTGTGGGAAGCAATCTATACAGTGCAGATCCAAGATAACCACAGTTACCTTGGTAGATTTCTGGTTATTCAGTCTGTGTCAGCTAAATGTACCTGCAGTTACCTGGATAGGCTGGTGTATGTTCAGTCAGCTTCTTCCCTGCTTGAGGTGGAGCTGAAGCCTAAGCTAGGGCTGCAGGCCAATCTGAGTGAAAGAAACCAGTCTCTACCATCACTGTGATTTTCAGTCAGCCGGGCTTCCCCTCATGCTGTGGGTAGAGTCAAAATGGTGACTACCAGCCTCCTTCTGACTTGGAATGGCTCAAACTTTAACTGTTCTTAGGGTTATACTTTAGCCAGCTGAATTTATTCATCAGCAGCTGAAATCGGTGGCAAACAATCTCTTCTTCCCCTGTTTTGGGGAAATGGTGCTTCCAATTCCTGCCACAGAATAGCTCCTGGGGTGGCTTGCACTGCCAAAGTAGGATGATCACCAGCGTCCATAGCATGGCCTGTAATTTCCCAGAGAGGCTGGCACAGCTCACCCCAGCTTCCTCCCTATCCAAGGTGGGCCTGAGGCTTAGGCTAGAGTGGCAATCTGATCTAGATGTAAAAAAGCAGGTCCCTACCATCATTGTGATTTTCAGTCAACCCTGCTTCCCCTCCTGTCAGGCGTGGAGTTAAGATGGTGGCTACTCGCCTCTTTCTGACTTGGTCAAGTTCAAACTTTAGCTTTTCTTAGGATTATCCTTTAACCCACCTAATTTACTAATCAGTAGTTGAAGTTGATGTCCAACCATCTCTTCCTACCCCTTTTGGGGAAGTGGAACTTGTGCCTCCAGTGGAAGATGGGCACCGGCCTCCATGGCGTGGAGTGCTCTATTTATGAGTCTTCTCTGCAGATGGGCAGTCTCGCCCTTCCATTCTTTCAGGGATGTTGCAGGAGGCACCTCTGGTCTCCTGGAGCCCCCAAACAGGTGCTCTAGATAGCTCTGGGTGATCATCAACAGCCCTGTAGCAGGAGCTGATTCTATGAGCTCTTTACTCTACTGCCACCTTGCTAGTTGTCTTGAAGAGACTTTTGGTAAGAATATGGACACTAAAGAGACTTTTGATAAGGCCTTAGAAGTAAATGATGAAACTATTATTGGAAACTGGAGGAAATGTAATCCATGTTTTAAATTGCAGATAACTTAGCAAGGTTTACTCCTGATGTTGCATGGAAGGCAGAATTTGAAAACTACAAGCTTGGACATTTACCAAGGAGATTTCCAAACTAAATTTTGAAAATACAAACTGGCTTCTCCTTGCAGCTTATAGCAAAATGTTAGAGGAAGGCGATAAGCTGTTAACTGAATTGTTGGGCACAATAACACAGAAAATGATTCTGGAAATACCAAGCCTCTGGAAATTAAGCCCCCAGGTGATAGTGTCCTATTTGAGGAATTGACTAAATTTGGAACTTTCAAGCCATGATTGAAAATGCAGTTATCCAGGGAAGGCTTGTGGAAAGTCCTACTGTCTGTTGGGTTATACCCCTGTTTCTTGCATGCTAAACCAAACAAGCTTTTTGAGAGAGCTGTATGAACAAAACAACAGTCAGCCTTGACTAAACAGGACATGGAGGGGAGAGATAGAAGGAAAAATGGCTCTAATTGGAAAAATGTGGAAGCTTAGGTTGAGAATTAAGACACCTCCTTGGGCCAAGAGAGGAACCCTACCTATGTCTACAGAGAGGGTGAGTTTGTCCCAGCATTTGAAAAAGGTGGATGTTCCAGCCCTCTGTTCAGGGAGAGATTTGCTTCCCAAGACTACAGAGATGGTGGAACACATTCCCCAAGGGTTGGAGAGAGTGAGATCACCACCTCATAGGTCTGAGAGGAGTGGCCCTGTCATCCATGGATTAGGGAAGGCCAGGTCACCAACTCATTGTCTGAGAGGGTTGAGCCTGTATGCCAGAGATTAAGGAAAATGTTTCCTCATCCTTACTGTACTAAGGTGATTGAGACTCTACCCGAGAGATAGCAAGAAGTATGGCAATCACCTCAACATTCTTGGAGGGTGAGGTCTGGAGCTTGGTTACCACCCAGATGCTTGATGAGGGTGGAACCAAGAAAATGGCCGTTGGACAAACCTGTGGACAGGGTAGGCCCTCATGAGGCCCCAAGGATGAGAAGAAGCCATCATCTTAAGAATAACTCTCAGACTTTGAAATCTAATGGAGTATGCCCCCCAGGTCTTCAGAACCTTAGGGGACTTGAGACTCATGCTTCCCCCTCCCCACCCCCACCGAATTATCCTTATGTTAATGAAAATATTCATTTTATGTCTGTCCCTTTGTATACTAGAAGAAGATAAATTGTTTTGTAAGTTTCACAGGTCTACAGCTTGAGGAGACTTTGCTCCGAGACAAACTGTATTTCTATAAACTGATTGTGATGTGATTTTGTACTTAGCATTGTTCCTGAAATAAGGTTTTTTGAATATTGCAATATCTTTTTTTAATTCAGAGGGTAGCATGTGGCAGTTTGGTATTATTTATGAATTCCAAAAAGAGACATTGATTATGTCTGTAAGCTGGTCTGTTTCTCTGGGCATGATACCCTTTGAATGATTTAAATTCAAAGGTTTTACATTTACTTGATTAAATCAAGGTTAGGGCTTTGATTCATCCACGTTATTAGGGTGACTCAGTTTAAGTCCCTGCCCCCTTTGGGGGCTATATAAATGGATACTCAGTTGAGGAGAAGCACAGAAGTAAATTCACAGAGAAGGTACATGGAGGAATAGACAGCCAAATAGACACAACAGAGACCCCAGCAAGAGAGATGATCCGTATGCCTCATAGTTTACAGCTTACCTTGGAAAGAGAACAGAATATCTGAGGTCAGAAAGAAATGAACCCTGGGAAGAGAGATGAGCCCTATGCCAGCCTACAGCTGAGATCAGAAGAAGTTGGGCCCACAGAGCCTTAAGAGGGAAGAGAAAGACTGAAACCTCATAGATATCACCCTCCATCTTGAATCAACATGTGACAACAGACTTTGGGTGAGAAAATACCTCTTTTGGTACCTTAAGTTGGATTGTTTAGGGCCTTGTAACTGTAAGCTTTTTCCCAAAATAAATACCCTTTATAAATACCAACAGAATTTGGGTACTTTGTATTAGAACCCTTTGGCTGACCAATACACCCTAATACCAAAGTCACATAAAGATGCCACAAGAAATGAAAACTACAGACCAATCTCTCTGATGATCCTGGATGCTAAAATCCTCAACAAAATACTTACTAATCATATCCAACAACACATCAAATGCATTATACACCATGGTCAAGTGGGTTTCATCCCTCATTTCCAAGGATGGTTCAATATAAGAAAATAGGTCAATGTAATACACTACATTTACAGATCGAAAGAAAAAAAATCACGTGATCATATCTATTGATGCAGAAAAAGCATTCGACAAAAGTCTTTCTTGAAAAAAAAAATGCTTCAAAAGATAGGAATATAAGGAAACTCCTTCAATATGATAAAAGTCATATATGAAAAACCCACAGATAAAATCATATTCAATGTCAAAACATTTAAAGCTTTCCTTCTAAGATCTGGAACAAGACAAGAATGCCCACTGACACCTCTCTTATTTAACATTGTGTTAGAAGTCCTTGTTCGAGAACTTAGGCAAGAAAAAGATATAAAAAGCATCCAAATTGGAAAGGAAGAAGTAAAAATTGCACTATTTGCAGATGACATGATCATATACATAGAAAGCCCTGATACATCTACAATAAAGCTTCTAGAGCTGATAAAAGAGTTCAGAAAAGCAGTAGACATAGATCAACATGCAAAAATCAGTACCATTTCTGTACATCAATAATGAGTGTTCTTAGGAGGAAATCAAGAAAAAAATACCATTTACAATGCAACTAAATGAATCAAATACCTAGGAATAAACTTAACTAAAGATGTAAAGGAATTGTATAGAGAAAACTAAACAAATTGTTAAAAGAAATCAAAGAAGACTTGAATAAATGGAAGAATATTCCCTGTTCTTGGATTGTAACACTAAACATCATTAAGATATCTGTTCTACCCAAATTGATTTATAAATTTAATGCAATCCCAATAAAAATTACAACAGCATTTTTTACTGAATTTGAAAGGTAACTATGAAATTTATTTGGATGGGCAAGGTGCCCCAATAGCTAATGACATATTGAAAAATAAAAATGAAATTGGAAGACTCACACTGCCTGAAATTAAAACATATTATAAATCTACAGTGGTCAAAACTGCATGGTGTTGGCACAAGAATAGACATACTAACCAAAGGAACAGAGTTCTGATAAAGATTCTTGCATATAAGGTCAACTGATATTTGACAAGGTCACCAAGCCCACTCAACTGGGAGAGAATGGCTTCTTCAACAAATGATGCTAGAAGACAAGATATACATATCCAAAAGAAGGAGAGAGGATCACCATCTCATGCCCCATATAAAAATTAACTCAAGATGGATCAAAGGTCTAAATATAAGAGCCAAGAACATAAAACTCCTATAATATAATGTAAGGAAGCATCTACAAGAACTTGTAGTAGGGAATGATTTCATAAACTTTACACCCAAAGCTGAATGAAAGAAAAAATAGATAAATGGGACCTACTCAAAATTAAAAATTTCTGATCTTCAGAGGAGTTTATCAAGAAAGTGAAAAAGCATCTTACTGAATGGGAGAAAATATTTGATAACCATCTATCCAATATGAACCTAATATCCAGCATTTATAAAGAAATCCTAAATCTTGAAAATAAAAAAGACAATCAACCCATCTAAAAAATGGGCAAGAGATTTGAATAGACACTTCTCCATAGAAGAAATACAAATGGCTAAAACACACATGAAAAAATGCTCAACATCACTAGCTATTAGGGAAATGCAAATAAAAGGTACAATGAGATATCATCTTCCACCCATTAGACTGGTGGCTACTTATAAAAACAGAAAGCTACAATTGTTAGAGAGGATGTGGAGGAATGGGAACACTTATCCAATGCTGGTGGGAATGTAGAATGGTACAGCCATTGTGGAGGACAGTTTGGAGGTTTCTCAGGAAGCTAACTATAAAACTGCCATATAATCCAGCAATCCCACTGTTGGATATATACCCAGAAGAAGTGAAAGCAGGGACATGAATATATGCACACCAATATCCATAGCAGGATTATTCACTATTGCCACTAGTTGGAATCAACCCAAATGTCTATGAACAGATGAATGGATAAACAAACTGTGGTATATACATACAATAGAATATATTACTCAGCTGTAAGTAATAGAATATCACTCAGCTGTAAGTATTACATTAATGCTGTAATATTCAGCAGTATTAACACATGGGATAACATGGATGAATCTTGAAGACCTTAGGTTGAGTGAAGTAAGCCAGACACTGAAAGAAAAATATTACATGACCTCACTGATAAGAATTAAGCAAATTGAGTAGGCTCACAGAGCTAGAGTCTGGAAGATAGGTTTACAGGAGACAGAAAGGGAGTAGAGGGTAGTGAACAAAAGCCCATATGGA
Source organism: Cabassous unicinctus (assembly GCA_029593785.1). Classification (NCBI taxonomy): domain Eukaryota; kingdom Metazoa; phylum Chordata; class Mammalia; order Cingulata; family Chlamyphoridae; genus Cabassous; species Cabassous unicinctus. The sequence goes on from JAQZBX010036464.1 coordinate 18,808, forward strand.
CAAAATCTAGGATAAGGTGGAAAGGTGTGGTTGGGCAATGGATGGAGATGAAACTGGTACAGTGATTTGATAGGGTATGGTGTTGCTGGTCTGTGAGGGGCTGTAGGGTGTGGGGTTTGATTTGGACTATCCATGGAACTGGGGGGAGGGTTGGGGGAAGGAGAAGATGAACTCTGGGGATTTGCAGGTCTGTGGTTAAACTTACAATGTTGGAAATGTTCTTTTGGCAAATATGGTAGTGGAAGATTACTGATGTAGAGTGTTGGTGGGGGGTATATGGGATAGGGTGCACTTGAGGCAGGCTTCTATAGAATATTTAAGTGTTGATTGTGTCACAGTGTGTTATATCAGTGGGTGGAGACCCACACAAAAAACAAAATATTAAACTCCTATCCTGAAGAGTCCTGCTATGTGCTCAATTAGAGGGTCGAGAAACCCATGAGAAAATAAGGAGCATGTAATAAAAGAAAACAAAGCAATATGTCAAGCCCTCAATATTATTGCAAGTAACTAGGAATCTTATTCTTTAAAAATTCAAACTTAATGGTTACCAAAGGCTCTGATAGGTGTGGGAGGTAAGACTAGAATAGATGGAATATAAGGCATTTTTAGGGCATTAGAATTATTCTGCATGTTCTTGCAATAATAGATACAGACCATTTTAAATTTCATCAAAACCTATGAAAGTGTATGGCCCAAAATGTAAACCATAATGTAAACCAGTGACCATGGTTAGTAGCAATGCTTCAGTAATTGTCAATCAATTGTAACAAATGTACTATCCACATGTAAAATGTTATTAATAGGGGAAAGTGGAAAGGGGGGGGCATTGGGTATTGAGGAATCCCCTATATTCTCTATGTGACTTTTCTGTAACCTAAAGCTTCTTTGAAGATAAAATAAAAAAATAAGACAATATAAGGTATAAAATGTCACTGTACATTCAAGATGACAGCCTTACAGTGATGAAAGACACAATGTCTTAAAAATTATTATTATTTCAAAATTTTTTGTATTTTATTTGTTATTTTTAAAACTACTATTATTTCATTTTCTTATTAATTTTATTTGGTGAATTTGTTTGGCTTCATTTTTGGAAAACTTTTGCATCACAGAAGGGTCACAGTTGTGGCAGGGGAAGATCATTGGTGTGGAGTGTCAGTGATGGGGGATGCATGGGGAAGGGTTCGCCTGGGGCATGAGTCTAAGGCATATGAATATATTCAAGTGTTCATGGGGAATTTCTTCGACAGGTGGAGACCCACACAATAACCAAAAGAATATTGAATTCCCATCCTGGGGAGTCCTCCTACAATCTCTAATAGGATGGCAAGAATCAATCCAGTACAAGGGCAGTGCCCTTGATATTAATGTTTGTACTTGTGAACCTTTTTATGTGAAATTGAAACTTAGCTTAATATTTTATATTGCCTAAAAGTTACCTCCTGAAAGCCTCCTTGTTGCTCTAATGTGGCTTCCCTCCAAGCCAAACGCAGCATATAAACACACTACCTTCCCCCCAGTGTGGGAAATAACTCTGGGAGATGTGCTTTCCTAATACCAAGAGATTATTTCCAAGTGCTATCTAGCAATGCATCTGGAAAAAGATCTTGGCCAAAAGGAGGAATTGGATAAATACAAATGAGTTTCATGGCCAAGAGTTTTCAAAGGGATTCAAGAGGTCATTCCAGAGGTTACACTCATGGACGTATCAGCAGGATCTCATTGAATGCCACAATAAACAGTGCCTCAAATAGTGGGGCTTCTGATGGTTCTAGAGACACCCAGACACTCTAAAGCATGGCAGACAAGCTCAAGAAATAAGCTCCCTGTCAGTGGGCTTTCCTTTGGTATTTATCTTCTCTCCATGTAACAGAGTTAGACTCATTTATAATTCCCTTATACATGGTTCTTCAGCCTCTTTTATTTGGACCTATAATTAGCACTATACTTGTTTAAGATATGTCCCAGAGACTTTAATCTTTGGTCCTTCCATGTGCCAGTTGAACCCTGAAACTCAGCAGAATTGCAAAACCTACTCTCCAGTTCATTGGATTCACCCAGGACAACTAACAAGGAGAAGATGATGATACAAGACCCATCCCAAGGAACACAGAGTGTCTGCAACAGCAAGCAAGATAGTTCCATCAATCTGGCCCATGGGATATAAGCCCCCTCTCATTTAGAAATATAATGAGCATCACCATTCCAAAACCCTCAAGATTGGAGAATGAACAATGGACTAATGTTGACTTATTCTTCTATTATAAACTTACTATTTTAGAAATGGAAGAACTTTTATCATTGATATAAAGGCAGTGTCCACCAGAGGTTCTGAGGAGAGGGAGAGGGAAAAATAGGTGTAGTGTGGGGGCATATTTGGGACTCTATTGTTGGTAGCAATGCTTCAATACAAGTTCATCAATTGTAACAAATTTATCATACTAATGATGGGTGTTATTAATGTGGGAAAGTGTGGGAGGGGGAGGGGATGAAGCATATGGTAATCCCAATATTTTTATGTAACATTCATATAATCTAAAGCTTATTGCAAAATAAAAACTATTTAAAAAAGAGTTCCTTTAAAAGTGAGAAGGCTTGTTCTCTAAAATAATGATGAATTTTAAATTCAATATCAATATCAATGAGGATATTATTCTGATATAACATAGAATCTTTGTCTAATAGGCAGATTACTCAGATGGTTAAAAAATTTTTATTACCTTTTTCTAAAAACAGACCAATAATCAAAGAAAACTGCTTTATTTTAACAGAAAGAAAACCAAACTCTAAATTTGTGTTAATATAGTGTTTTATATGAAAAGTCTTAAAATATCAAATCTTAGCATTGACCAGTACAAACAAAATTCAGTCTGAATATTTAAGTCTCTAGGGTATATAATTAATGAATATAATGCTATGTTGTTAATGTGGGAACATGTGGGAGGAGGAGGGGCATGTGTATGGAAATCCCCTATTTTTGTGTGTGTTTGTTTTTGTTTTTTTCATTTAAAAATTTTATTGAAGTATATCATTTATACATTAACATATATGAACAATAATGGTATAGTAAAAGTTTGGAACTTACAAAACAACCATGCATATCATCATAAAGGGCTCCCATACATCACCCCACCACCAATTCCTTGCATTCTTATGAAACATTTGTTAAAAACTATGAAAGAGCATTGTAAAAATATTACTACTAACTATAGTCCTTATCATCCATTTGGAGTATTTTCCCCCAACCCACCCAATTATTAACACCCTATATTAGTATTATTATTTTAAATTTCTTAAAGAAGCTTTAAGTTACATAAATGTTATATAATATATAATATGGCAGAGGGAGAGGAAGATTGTGGGAAGATGGTGAGGCAGGCAAGGCTCAGCTCTCTCTCAAAAACAACAGAGAAATAGTCAAAATCTGCCCTAGGGACCTGCTTTGGAGATCAACAGACCAAGACAGTGCTTTACAATACCCAAGAGGGCCAGGAACAGAGAGACAAAGAAGCCAAAACAAGAAATGTGAGTTACCACACCCTCATTATGGCCAAGAAGGGCTACCCTACCCCAATCCCAATATAAATGGGGGTAAAACCCCTGGTTCATTGCAGCTGACTAAGTGGGGAGCAGATGACTTCCTCCCTGTCAACCATTACAAGGGGAAAGGGAGGGTGAGTAGGGGCTTTCATTCAGTGAATTCAGCTAGCAGAGCCCTTTTTTGAATCTCAACCCTGGCAAGATCAAAACAAAGGAAAATGGAAAGAAACACATTACAGTGAAAAGGTGGGACAACTAGTGCCATCTACTGACCAGACTGAAAATTGCATGAACAAAAACTGCACTTGGGTCTCTCTGTTCTCTAACTTCTGCAAGCAAATCTGCACCCTATTAGCGAGATCCTGGCAAGATTTTCAAAATTTAAGCTGGGAAATTTTAAATATTTACAATAAGTTAAACCAAATATCAAAAAAAAGCTGTGAAAAAATAACAATAGGCAAGAAAGAGAAATTGGCCATCAGAGTAAATTCACCAACATATTTAGATGGCTAGACATCAGCAAAAAGTTAAAGGTCATACTAGGAAACAGGAAGGTATGGTTCAGCCAAAGGGAAAACAAAAAATAAAAAACCTGAAGAGATACAGGATTAAAGAAAATTAATCAGTGATAACCACAAAAATCTCCTAAATCACTTCAAAGAATTTAAAGAAAATATGACTAAAGAGATAAAGAATATTAAGAAGACACTGGGTGAGCATGAAGAACAATTTGAAAGTTTTCAAAGAAAAGTAACAGAACTTATGGGAATGAAAGTCATGATGGATGATATTAAAAATACATTAGAGAGAATTGTGGGAACATGGATAATGGGTTAGATATATAAATCTTAGCTCTCACTAAAACAACAAAGAAAAAGCCAGAGGCTCACTTGGGGACCTGCTTTGAGGCACAGCAAACCAGGACACTGCTTACCAACTCCCAGAAGAGCGAGGGTCAAAGAGATGAAGAAGCCAAAACAAGTCATCAGAACATACACAACAGCAACGAAATAGAATAAGAAGAACAAAGTGTCAAAGAGAAAACTTAACACAAAAAAAGCAATTAAATAAAACCATAGAGTAAAGAGAGGAGCTAATCAACTGAATAAACCCATCAAGATAAAAAGATGACCAGAGGGCAACAAAAAATTACAAACCATACTAGGAAACAGGGAGACATGGGTTAATCCAATGAACAAACTAAAAACCAGAAAGAGGTACAGAACAGTGAACAGCTAATCAAAGCTTTCCAAACAAATACCATGGACCAACTTAATGAAGTGAAGGAAGATATTAAGGGTATTAAGAAGACACTGAAGAACATACTGAAGAAATTTTAAACATACATAAAAAGATAACAAACGAGATGGTGATGAATGGCACAATCCAAGAAATCAAAAAGACACTGGAAGCACATAACAGTATATTTGAACAGGCAGAGGAAAGAATTAGTGATGTGGAAGAAAGTACATCTGAAATTGAAAAATTAGTAGAACAGATAGATAAAAAGATAGAAAAAATCCAGCAGGGATTTAGGAATCTGAATGACAACACAAAATGCATAAACATAAGCATTATAGGCATCCCAGGGGGAGAAGAGAAGGGAAAGGGGACAGAAGGAGTGTTGGAGGAAATAATGGCTGAAAACTTCCCAACCCTACTGAGGAAGATGAATGTACAAGTCCAGGAAGTGCAGCACACCACAAACAGTATAAATCCCAACAGGCCTACTCCAAGACATATGCTCGTCAAGCTCTCCAATGCTGAAGACAAAGAGAAAATACTGAAAGCAGCAAGAGAAAAAAGAACCATTGCATACAAGGGAA
>JAQZBX010036465.1:0-24230 GCA_029593785.1 Cabassous unicinctus
ATTATTCTATCAGGTAAATTTTGAGAAGAGCTATTTCTCCATCAATTTATATGCTTATCAGCAATGTTTTTGAGTAGTGACCGTTTCTATATGTTTATCCTAATTGTGTGTATTATCATTTAAAAATACCTCTGCATTGATGACTTTTTGGAGTCATTTTTATGGCCACTGACATGACTTGCTGAGGTGAATACAGAGGAAAAATAAAGTAGGAGATTAGCTTGACTATTGGTAATCATGGAAGGAAAGGAGAAAGTGTCTGGAGTGATATATAGACCGTTCATTTAATGATTTATTATTTCAGTGTTTCAATTATTTCAATATCTCTCCCAAGCGTAAAGCTCTTGCCTTCATATCCCCCTCAGTGGGATAATAATAACTATCACTTCTCTGGTGTTTATTACGTTCCTGGCATTGTTCTAAGTGATTTAAATACATTAACTGATCAACTCTCAAGACAATCCAATGAGATAGTTTCTATTCCTACCGTCATTTTACCAACAAACAAATGAGGTCCAGAGAGGTCAAAGGCTGCCCAAGGTGACACACAGCTAATAAGAGGTGCAGCAATGGACTTGAGCACAGGCACTGTGCTCAGAGAACCCGTGTCCTAGTCCTCTAAATTTCATTGCTCTCCAGATACTTCTCTTAGGAACACATCATATCCTGTTTCCACTCACTGTGTATCTCATATCCCCTGCTGTAAACTGAATCATGCACTCCAACAAAAGGCATGCTCTTAATCTTAACTGGTGTTCAAGTGAGTTTGAGCCCATTTGTAAATAGGGCCTTTTGAAGTTACTGTTATTAGTCAAGGAGCAGCCAGTGGATCAGGATGGGTCTTAATCTATATAACTGAAGGCTTTATAAGGAGGAGGAAGTAGCTGGGAGTCAGTGGAAACCAGAAGAGCAGACAAAGGAGGGAGAGCAAGATATCACCATGAAACAGGAGAAAGAGATGTAAGCCAAGAAGCCCCAAGGAGTGCTGCAAATCAGCACCGGAATGCTACAGACTTTGGAGAGAAAGCATGGCCTGGCCAACACCTTGAGGACGGACTGCTAACCTTCCAAACCGTGAGCCGATAAAGTCCTATTGTTAGGCCAAACTGTATTAGTACCGAAGGGGTGCTGATGCAAAATACCAGTAATCGGTTGGCTCTTATAAAGGGTATTTCTTTGGGATAGAGGCTTACAGTTACCAGGCCATAAAGCTTAAGTTCCTTCCCTCACCAAAGTGTTGCCACGTGTTGGAGCAAGATGGCTGCCAATGCTCAGCCTTCCTCTTCCTCCTAAGGCTCCATGGTCCCAGCTTCTTCCAATATCAGCTGTAGGCTGGGATAAGTCTCGTCTTTCTCCTGGGGCTTGATTCTCTCTGGGCTCAGCTGCTCTCCTCTCTCCACAAGGTCAGCTATAAACTCTCAGGCGAATGGCTCATCTCTCTTCCTGGGGCCTCAGCCATGTCTAACAGAATCTTCTCTCTTTCTTCACATATCTGCTTCTCCTGCATGTTTACTTCCCAAGCTCCGGGCTCAAAACTCCCAACTCTGTCCTTTGCCAAGTCTTTCTCTGTGAGTCCCCACCCACCAAGGGGTGGGGACTCAATGCCCTACTGATGTGGCCCAATCAAAGTCCTAATCATAATTTAATCAATTAAAGGTGATACCTCTGACAGACCAGTTTACAAACATAATCCAATAACTATTTTTGGAATTCATAAACAATGCCAAACTGCTACACAAACCATTGTGTGGCATTTGTCATAGTGACTCTGGCAAACAAAGACATTCACTGACACAATCTTGCAAGTGCTTGTTATAAAATTGTAGAAATAAGTTGAGTCAATAGAGATTGTCACAACTTAAATGAAATCTGCAAATCACACAAAAGATAAAAATCCCATCTCACTGGGTTTGTGCGTATCTTCCTGAAACCTACAGTCAGTGGAGAGGAATAGGGGACTAAGGGCAGGAGTGTCTCCCTCCCTTGCTGAGCTATGGCCTTCTTCCTGGGTCCTTGCTTGCCTGTCATCTATGGGGATTTCTCATTGGCATTTGTAATGCCATCATCATTGTTGTCACTATTGAGCTCATGCTTAGCTGTATTCACGTTTTCCACATCTTCCCCATCATGCCAGGAACACACAATAGGTGTACTACTGTAAGTATTCAGCACATCTATGTCAGTTCCTTCTAACTGATATACACGTTTGGCTGGTGACATTTTGGTGACCCATAATGATATTCTCATTATTGATGGAATCTTCAGAGTCTTCACCTGCAGGTTTGTGATGGTTTGAGCTGTATGGACCCCAGAAAAGTCTCTTCTTAAAGCTAAGCCATTCCTGTGGGTGTAAACATATTGTAGGGAGGACCTTTTGATTAGGTTACTTCAGTTAAGGCTTGGCCCAGGGTGGGTCTCAGTCCTTTTATTGGAGTCTTTCATAAGATAATGAAATTCGGACAAAGAGAGAAAGCCATGGAAGCAAGAAGTCGAAAGCAGCAGAAACTGGAAGAGAAGGGGGAGACCAGCAGATGCTGCCACATGCCTAGCCATGTGGGAGAGGCATCCAGGATTGCCCACAGCCAGTCTTCAGGGAGAAAGCATTGCCTTGATGTTGCCTTGATTTGGACATTCTCCTCAGCCTCAAAATTATAAGCTTGTAAACTAATAAATTCCCGTTTTATGGCATCTGCTTGAGCAGCTTTAGCAAACTAGAACAAAGTTCATTTTCAAACACCCTCATGGACCAAAACCTGTGCCAAGCATTTTTCAATATTGTTATATCAACATTGTTCCCAGCACTAGCTACTGCAGAAATGGCACCCTTAAGACTCATCTCTTTTGGCAAGTCTGGGATTCCTAGGCCTATGTTAACTTCAACAAGCATACAATTGAAAAAAAAAGAAAAAAGGAGGGGTGGGGATTGATGCTTGCTCTCCACGGAGTGTAAAACTTCTTTCCCAACCAGGCTGTATTACAGATGTAACACCGAGGGGGAAAGCAAATGCCAAAAGTATTATTTTTCCCAAGAAGTTGAGGCAGATGTGTGGAGCAGTGTCCAGGAACAATAAAACCCTACAGCTTTCCCCAGTCCAGGTGGCCTGCAATGAGCCCAAGCCATGGGCATGAGGTGGGTATTGAGTCAGTCAGAAGATCCCATTCTGCTCCCCCACGCTTTCTTATTTGCATAGCAATGGTAAATAAGTAGCATGTATCGTTTATCCATCTTGGAGGTTGGCTCTTTCTGATCACCTGTCAACTTAATCTTTCCTGTAGACTTGATTGGTGCATCTAAGAACGTGGGCTTTGTGTCCTGAAAACCCGCTGCTGTTCTCTCATCAGCCATTGCTAAGGCGTTTCTAGGAGCATAGCACCGGTATAGAGCTGTTTCGTCAGCATTTGCAAATTTGTTCAGGATTAAGGTTTTCAACAGATACGATCTTAGCAAATTTATACATGTAATTCTCAGCTGCTTCATAATCACTAGGAGCTTTGTCACCACAGATTTTCAAATATTTTATACCACAGTGCCTAAGTCTCTGCAGCCAACTTCCTGAACATTCACGCTCACCTTCAGTGTTCACTTCTTCCTGGATGAGCCCATCTGCTTTCATGATCAACCAACTAATCGGTGGCATATATTTACTTCATTGTGCTCAAGTCTAATGAGCACTAAATTGAGATCTTCATTTTTCACTCAATTTTTTCCTTAGTTTTTGGTTTTCATTGTCACTCTAACAATCAACAGCTGGGTTTTCTGTTTCATTAAGTGGTATGTGGTGGTAGTTCCCACATTGTATCTTTTGGTAAGATGGCCTCTCAGACACAGCATCATTCAGTTTTGTGATAACTCCCCTTTTTTGTTATTGGTAAAATTAGTACTTCTTTTTTCTTCTCTATTATTTTTAGGGACATCTTCAATTAAAAAAAAAATTTTTTTTTTTTAACATTTTCAGAGTGTAAGTAAATGGCACAAAATCCACAATGCAACAGAAATATGAGCTGACAGTAGAGGCACTTGTGACTGGTAGAAGCACTGAGACACAAAACTGGCATCAAATATCATTTTGTCATCACATGAGTTTTGGCACCAAAGTTGCAAACAACAACAATGCCAACAACAGTTTCAGCTGTCAGAACCTTTTGGTTCATGGATGAGGGCTAATGGACCATATCTTCATTTGACAAATGTGGGAATTGAAGGTTTGGACATTTGTAGGAAATGTTTACCCCAGTTAAGTTTGATATCAACTACCATTTTGAAATTACACAGACCAAGTTTTAAATATATACTTAGACACTTCATTAAGCTCTGTAACCCAGGCAAGTTATTCAAGCTCTGTGTACCTATTTCCGCAGTAAGAATTACAGGAAGGTTAGATGACACAATGTATTTCAGTGTATAATATTCTGATTATTGATGGACATGATGTTCCCTCTGCTCACAATCATTCTTCCACAGTGCAGGAACCAGTGCGTACTTTCTAAATACACTGACTAGGATGAAGAAATTGATTAGATGAGTAGCTGGAGGGACTGTTAAAAACACTCACAGCGAGCACAGCAGTCTTAAAAGCCAAGGTTTTGGTTGGTTGCAGGAGCTGGACTTTTTTTTTTTTTTAAAAAGAACAGTGATTTTCTTGTAAGCTAAAATCCTGGCTTTGAATACCAAAAGCCAAAGAGCCTGGAGGACTCATGAAGCGTGGATTTTATTCAATAGATAATAGTGTTATGAATGTGTGATGATGCATAGGAAGAGTCTCTCTCTCCAGCCACAGTAAATATCCGAAAAGTTGGGGAAGGGGAGAACTGAGAGAGGCAGGAAGGAGCGTTGGACAATGGTGAGTATTCCCAAGGGCCCTCTGAGTCCCATTGCTGGACTGAGGTGGTTTGGGCTTAGGCGGGAGGATTAAGGGAACTTGAGAACAGAGGGGAAGTCTAGGGGTACTACCAGTTTTTAAAAAGAAGCTCTAATTCACATGGATGCTGGAGTGGAAGAAGGTCAATGATGGAGGGAGGCAGCCTCCCAGTCCCTCCAGGACTGAAGAAGTGTTGGCACATCTAATGTAGGGCTGGGACTGGGGGACAGGAAGCTGGGTACATAGAGCTGAGGACTGCAGGCCGTGTTGGGACCAATGACATGAACAGAGGACCTTAAGGTACATCTTTGCAGAAGGCAGTGTGGATGACCACTGATGGCCACGGGCCTGATGCCTGCGGATGTCAATTCCCTTGAAAGGTGAGGTGAGTGAGCATGTGGTATGCAGAATAATGGCTTCCAAATATGTCCACATCCTAATCCCCAGAATCTGTGAATATGTTACCTCCATGGCAAAGGGGCTTTAAAGATGTGATTAAGGTTAAGGACCTTGAAATGGGGGAGATGGCTCTGGATTTTATAGAGGAGACCCAATCTAATCACACGAGTCCTTAAAAGCAGACACCCTTTTCCAGCTGTACTTAGAAAGAGCTGTGACCATGGAAGCAGGGTCAGAGAGAGGCTGTGCTGTTGGCTTTGAACATGGAGGAAGAGGCCATGAACCAAAGAGTGCGGGCAGCCTCTAGAAGCTGGAGAAGGTAGGGAAATAGAATCTCCCCTAGAGCTTCCAGAAAGGAAGGCAGCCTTGCCAACATCTTGATTTCAGCTTTGTGAAACCCATATCCGACTCCAGGCCTCCAGAACCATAGGATAATGAATTTGCATTAAGCCACTGCATTTCTGGTTATTTGTTATGGCAGCAAAAGGAAACCAATACAGAGCATTCCAAGGTTTTTCTCATTTGGTTCTGCCCTCTAGAAGAGATGGGAAAGCTATCACTAAAGATGCTTGGAGCTGGGAGAGATTCCAATCCATGGAATAAGTATCATTGATCTGGGTAGCAGCCGTAAGGTACAGAGAGGACTTTCTATTATACTCAAGACACAGTGGTCTGCACAGATACGCAGAGTGTGATGGAGGCTTCAGTGGCAGCTTGGGGTGTCATCGTTAGGACAGGCCACTTTCTGCCTGCTGCATGGAGGCCCTTTTACTTACTGTGCCTCTGGGAGTAAAAACCTCAGAACGTGTTGCAGTCAGAGTTCCTAAATCACCTTGCTCATGACTCTTGCTCTTGGGAGGCTCCGTGATTTGTGTGCACACAGCAGAGAACATACTTTGACTCTCTGACAGGTCATTCTTGGTCTTAATTCTTTGTCAACTTCCAGAGTGCCCTTGGGCAAATCCTTGGGTGATCTTTTGGGTTTCTTTTTCTTTTTTAAGGACATATCAGTATCTTAGTCTCCTTCCCTTATTTTCTTTGCCACTCTTGCACCTCCCCCACCTTCCACTTTGCAGCTGCTGGGAAAGTGGGAGGATGAATTAGAAAGTGTGCTGGACTCTGAACTTTTCCATTGTCAAACTTATTTGGGGGGTATAGCATCTGGAAGACATGGTACTCATTGAGGAATACTATGAAATACTGATATATTTAATTCTGGGATATGCAACAGGAACAGTTTTACTTCCAGACAATATGACAATCTGTGTACAATTTAAAAACCACAACCTTGAGTACACATGTCCATGAAAAGAACAAGCTGTTAGTCTAAACAGGAACGAGTGTTTCTGAGTTTTTCTGGTAATATTTGTCTGCTGCTTGTTCATTTATTTTTTTTATCTGCCAGTACTTTAGGTAGCAGATGTCCAAAGTTTAAGAAAAATAGAGCTGGGCACAAAACTTGAAATGGAAAAAAACTGTGATTTGAGACTAGTTTTTTTCTCCCTAGAATTGAAGAATGGTTACCATTATTTGGTTTCCTGGCAGAACACCTCTGTGTTCTGCTTTCAGAACCTCACCTTCAGGAGGGGCATGTCCCAGAACTCCTGTTACAGGTAGTGTACCTGAGGTTCCTGAAGGGAAAGGTCAGCATCTGATTTCTCTAGTTTTATGTACATATTAAAATGATTACTGTTTCCCCTCCCATTTTAATACCAATAATTAATACTTACTAAACACCATTTTTCAGATGCTGTGCTAAGCTGTGAATGCAAATTGTGATCCTATTATTAACAACATCCCAACCTTACAGATGGGATGATGAATCTCAGAGAGATTATCTGCTCCAGGTTGCAAAGCTGCTATAGCGGCAGAGCCAGGATTCAAACCCGGGGTTTGTCTCCAGGGCCTAATCCCAGCCCTTTCAGCCACTGCTCTACCTCCTCATCTAAAGCCATCTCTCGATGGCCCCTCTTCTGGGAAGATCCTCTCTCGTGCCCAGCCCCAGCCCCAGGTCGCAACAAGCTCGCCTGTTCTGGGAGGCCCACCACACTCACTCTGCGTGTGGGTCTGAGCTTTCTCTCCTCAGCCCTTTGGCAGCTCCTCGGGGTTGCTCAGCTGGCAGCTCCCAGAGTCCCAAGCTCTGTGTACAATGGGGACCACCCTGTGAGCTGGAGAGCAGTGCAGAGTAGCACAGGGAGAACTGATCTTTGCTGGAGGGAACCCCCCTCGCTCTTCGCCTGGTTGACTCAGTTTCAGCTCAGATGTCAACTTTTCTGAGAGATGTTCTCTCATCATACCATCTGAAAATGTCTCCTTTTCTGAGGCTGCCTCTCTGTTTTAATTCTCCCATAGAATGTGTCCCTATCAGAAAGTACTTATTTGTATACTTGTGTATTGAATAATCCCTCTCCCCAAAGAATGAAAACTCCATGAGGGCAGGGACGCTTCTGGTATCAAATGGGAGCAACAGCTCCTGCCTCCTCCTGTCTTAGTTCAAGGGCAGCAGCAGAAAGCCAGAGCCTTTCCCAGTAGCACCTGAACATGTCCTGAGATTCATTCTGATTGGTCCAGCTTGGATCAGATACTCGTCTTCCTCTTCCCACCCGGGCTCCAGCATGGATCATGCTCTCCATCCTTGTAGCTGCATGTGGAGACCACACATCTGGAGAGAGAAGCAGCAGTTTCTGGATTTTCTAGAATAAAAGGGAATGTATTCGAAGTGTGGAGAGGGAACCCAAAGTGTCCTCTCCAATGTGTGTGCTTGTGTGTGTGTGTATATCTGCATATACACAGGTCTGTGTGATTGGACTAATCAGCTGTCTTACTGAACTTAAGCAGTGACTTCAATCAAAGAGTTTTCCATTGGCACCATCTCTTTCTCAGGATCCTGTTTTACAGATCCCCAAAAGTTTTATTTTCCCATCCCAAGATGTAAGAATCCTTTCCTGTCCTTCCAGTATACAGCAAAACTTCACGTATATCGACTCACTCACAGGCCTTCCATGTACAGATATTCAAGTTGTGCACTGCACATAGACTGTGATGGGAGTTGTGTAATATGGTAATCCTATGTAATCTTCATAGAAACTCTTTTGGTAGTTGAGGAAAATGGGTTCAGAAAAGTTAATTGGTTTGCCCAAGGTCACTCTCCAACCTCCATGCTTTTCTACTCACAGAACCTGGTCACCTCAAGGGAAGATGAGGAATAAGGAGCTCTCAGACTGTCATTGCTGAGAAAGAGGTGGTCACACTTTATCATTAAGTCATCTCCATGGCTTTAAATAAACACTTTCACTAAAGCCTTGGAAAGTATTATAAGGTGTTCTCATTTATGGTTTACATTTAAAGAGATTGAACGAAAACAGGTTTCAGAATAAGTGTAGTATCTCTAGTGTTTATACCTTTGAGAGTGGAAGAACTCCGTAGACACAGTTAATTCTCAGAAGAGGTATGCGGAGTATGCAAGGCAGTAAGAATTCTGAATTTTGCCTGGAACTTTAATTATTTATCAGTTTCCAAACCAAACATGGAGAGAAACCTGGGTTGAGTTGGGGCTGGTACAGCTGTAGTTCTTGAATTTTATTGTCCTGATAATCACCAGCAATGATTTTAATAAGGGGTGCTTGTTTAAATACAAATTCCCAGCCTCCACTCCAAGAAATTCAATTTAAAAAGTGCTCGGCCATCTTCATTTTTAACAAGCATCTCGTGGTCTTATGAAGTGATGTTTCTATGAACATTCTTTGAGAGATAGAGATTTTGAAATGTAATTTTACAATAAAAAATGAAACAAGTATCCTTCTTTTCTGCATGAATTTAATATCCATTAAATACTACGTGCCAGTAAGGGTTACAGTCCTAGGATTGCATGGTTTTGGATTTCCAAAATAGTTGGCCATTTGCTTTTCAGTATTCACATCGGCAGTGGTTTGGAAGAAGTTACCCCTTTTAAAGCAGACAAATATGCAAAGGCCAGAGACATGAATGGCCCTGGGTTCCAGGGAAGGTTTTGAGTGCAATGTGTGTTTGCTTCTGAGATCTCCATTAGGATGGCAGAGGCAAGCTGGAGCTCAGGCAGCTGGCCTCCCATCTTTATTTAGAAGTGACAGCAGGAGAGATACTGGGGCCAACATCAGCAGGGAAGAGGTGGGAAATGTTCTAGTGCATCAACAATGCATCCCTCTGCCTTCTTATTTGCCTGCCAAGCAAAGAAGCAGCACATTCTCCCTCTAAAAATGTTGCATGGAAATTGCAAAACAAATATAAAGACTCTGCTACAGCCTTGGATAAAAGGCAGGGAAGGAACTAATATTTATTTTGTATTTACTCTGTGACACCTGGGGAAACTGAAGCTCAGTTAGATGAAGTGACTTGTCCAAAACCACATGGCTGGGAAGCGGGTGTGGCTCAGTCGATGGAGCTCCCGTTTACCATATTGGAGGCCCCGGGTTTGCTTCCCGGGGCCTCCTTGTGAGGGCAGGCCGGCCCACGCAGCGCGGTGGGCTGATGCAGCAGGACCTCACAACAGGAGGCGGGTGTGGCTCAATCAATAGAGCCCCCGTTTACCATGTGGGAGGCCCTGGGTTCGCTTCTCGGGGCCTCCTTGTGAGGGCAGGCCGGCCCACGCGGCGCGGTGGGCGGATGCAGCAGGACCTCACAGCAAGGGGGAGATAAGCAGACACGGAGAAAACACAATGGACACAGCAAAACACAATGGACACAGCAAAACACAAGCAGCAAGGGGGGCATAAATAAATAAATAAATAAATCTTTAAAAAAACCAAACAAAAAAAAAACAAAAAACAAAACCACATGGCTCATGTTCCCAGTTATCTCTCGCTGCTAACCAACCATCCTAAAACTTAGTGGTGTAAGACAGCAATTCATTGTTCTGTGGGTTGACTGGGCTCAACTGGGTGGTTCTCCCCCATCTGGTCTCTCATGTGGTTGCAGTCAGATGGCAGGTAGGGCAGGAGCCACCTGAAGGCTTGGCTGGGCTAGATGTTCAGGACATCTGGACATGTCTGGTGCCTTGGTGTTCTTTGGCCTTCCTATCTCTCCTTATGACATCTTGTCTTCCAAGGCCTTGGCTTGGCTTCTCAGAGCATAGCAGATTCAGGGTCACACTTCTTAGGTAATGGCTACTGCCAAGAAAGCAGAAAGAAGAAGCCCCCAGGCCAGTTGGGGGCTACACTTGGGACTGGCATGGTATCACTTCCACCAAAACCTATTGGTCTAAGCTGTCACAGGCCCTCCTAAATCCAAGGGTGGTAGAGAAATATCCTCTCTCTCGATGGGGAGAGCATCAAGGTCACATTGCGGAAGAACAAGTGAGATAGAAGATATTGCAGCCATCTTTGTGTGAGTTTATTTTGCATGTGAGAAGGATGTGAGTCATTGCAGTCCAGAGAGAAGATTCTAGCCTCCAAAGCTGGCCCTCTAATGAGCAATGAGCCATGCCTTCCATTGTTTTTGTTCTTGTGTAATCCCCACCCTTTGAATCTTGGAGGGCCCTATGATTTACCCATGACCCATAGAATATGGCAGAATTGATGCTGTGTGACTTTTGAGGCTAGGTTATAAGATGCCCTGCAGCTTCCTCAGGAGCCTTTTAGAGTGCTCACTCTTAGGGAAGTCAGCTGTCAAGTAAGAAGCCTGACTACCCCGACCACCATGTTTGAGGAAGTCCAAGTTAGCTAAGCAGAGAGTGATAGAGTGGTTGTCCTACCAGTCCCAGCTATTACAACCATTCTAGCACAGATGCCAGATATAAAAATGAAGACGCTGTCTTGGACATTCCAGCTCAAACAGGCCCTGTGTGGAGAAGAACCAAGGAGTCCAGGTGACAGCCAAAATGGAATGAATCCCCAGGCATAGAGCCTCAGTGAATGGCCCAGCCATCTTCAGACATTCAAACCACCCCAGGTCAAATTCAGGCATCCTGGAGCAAAGATCAGCTCTCCCAGGCATGAGCATAATAAAATGGCTGCTGTTTTATGCCTTTAAATTTTGGGATAGTTTGTTAAGCAGCAATAGGTAACCAGTAGAGCTAATAATTATAATAATAATAATAATAATAGCCAAGTCCAGAAACTGTGCTAAGTGCATCACATGAAGTAGCTAATACATTCCTCAAAATAACCCTAAAGTCTGGAATTAATAATAATATGCCATTTTATAAATGAGGATAGTGTGGTATAGAGAAATTAAGTAATTTGCTTTTGGAAACTTCCATGTGGTAGAGCTGGAAATAAAAACAGATAGTCTGACTCCAGTAGCCATGTGTATTCAGGTCTGAGTCCAAAATCCTGCTTGTCACCTATTCTACACAGCTCAGTCTTTTTCCTAGCCTGTCTCAGTTGAACCAATTTACACCTTTAAAAATAGGACAGGACCCTTTCAGGGTGCAATTATGGAGGAAGTAGGGGAATAAGCTCAGTTTGCAGAAATATCCCAACCTGGTTCTGGTTGGGACATGAGTTTGGAGACACAGTAAGGCTGGGGTTCCAACTACCTCTTCCCATTCTGTCATCAGTTTTCCAGATTATCTCCTGGAACTGAGCTGGGAACATGTACTGTATGAAAGTGGGAGGAGGCCAGAAATAGCTCATTTGTGCTGGTATGTGTAATTACATTTTGAGTGGGTGTGATTTCAGCAAGCCCACTGGGGAAACCAAATGGGAGAAGCTAGTAGAACACACATGGTGATTCCATGCTTCAGTGACTTGAGATGAGCACATCACACCTGCCACCAGAAGTTCCAAAAGTTTCTGAAAGATATGGCTTGAAAGCTCGGTTGGCTGGCTGGACGGGCTGCACAGGCTTGTGCCCTGAAGCTTTTTGCAGCTGTAAGCCAATGTCTTGAATCAATTTTGATTTTCCTTTTAGGAAGAGGAGAGATTATGGACAGGGGTCTCTTACTAGTAAATATTCAGATAGCTCCTCCTTTGCCAGTTGGCTAGTCAACCCTCCATACTCCATTAGTAAAATGGGATTATACTATTGGCTCCAATATGTCTGGAAGGCTTCCATGATTCCTTGTGGTGTTTTCTTTCCTCTTTTTTTATTCTGATTTTTTTTTCTCTATCTTTACCTGAAAAGTCCAGAGCTTAGAAAAGTGCTTATGATGCAGTTAGACCTCAATAAATATTTTCTAAATGAGTAACTCCTCCATCCTCTAGTCTTTAGTATTCGGCAACATTCATGAGGTGATGTGGGGCTGTAAAGTTAGGGAAAAATCCTCAAGACCGCCTTCACTTCTGACACCAAATACAAGTTTGTGGGTTTCCAAGACCACCCTCAGAATCAATAATTTTCTATAAGACTCATGAAGCTCACTAAAAGCTGTTGCACTCATGGCTCTGGCTCATTACAGTGAAAGGGTACGGATCAGATGAGTCAAGGGAAGTTCCAAACATGGAGCTTCCAGTTGTCCTCTCCCAGAGGAGTCACAGACAGCTTTAACTCCTCCCAGAATTTGACCTATAACTTTATGTACAGAGTATTGCCAACCAGGGAGACTCACCTGAGCCTTGGTATCCAGAATTTTCAGTGGGGCTCCAACATGTAGACACATGGCTGACTGCCCACATGGCTGACCTCAGTCTCCAGTCCTTCCAGAGGTCAAGCTGATAATGCGCGGCCCAAAGGCTCTACCATAAAATCACATTGTTAGACCACCTGATGTGCTCCAGGTTGCCAGGTAAGCAAAGACACTTTTATGAGGCAGGGAATTCCAAAGACGTAGAGATTGCCTCTCAGGAGATGAGGGCAATGGCTACACCTCTCCTTTAGCAAGGTTAAATTTTTTACTACACAGGGAATCTTTCTTCACCCCCACCTCTCCCCACTACACCAACCTCAGGGCTGAAATTAGCCTTGCAGGCACCAATACCGGGGTCCCACTTGTTAACAGCCAACATTCATTCTGACTGGGACAATACCAAACCCACCTACTGCTAAAATATTTTGAGTATCAGCTCTACCTCCACTCGCAGACCTCTTAACATCTGCCCCCTCCTAAATCTCTAATTTAGGTAGCATGGATAATGGAAAACTTCTTAAAGTTAACCATAGAGGGTGATGTTGCAGTGATCCCATAGATCAGTTAATTACTAACAACTTAGTATGTTGACCACCTAATATGTGTTTGGTATTTTCCTGCAAAAGACAGGTTGGTGTGAATTGAATCATCAACTTGTTGCTTTTGGGTACAAAGACCATGAGGAGGCTTGGGCATATTTTAAATACCTGAGAAAATATTTAACATTCATTCAACACTGATCAAGTGCCTCCATTCTCCCAGGCACTATGCTAAGCACTTGGCATGCAGGAGAGCACGGGAAGAGCATTAATATAATGGTGAAAACAGATTTTGGAGTTAGTCAAGGTTAGGGTTTGAATTAAGCTCTTCTGTGTGCTAGCTCTGTGACCAGGGTCAAACGACAACTTGAGGATGCCTTGGGTTCTTTATCTGAAAAATGGTCATAATTAAAATGGTCCTTATTGTTATAATTATCATTGCTATTATTAAAACATAGTTTCTTCCCTGGAGGAAGTTGAAATATATGTTAAAAATACAGTTCATTATAAAATGTATAATTTCCAAGGAGCTATTCTGTCCATCACAGAAAAGAGAACACCTCAAAGAATTCAGAGGAATCGCTCTTCATAGTACTCTGATTTCTCTGCTCCTCACCCACTCTTCCAATCCTTCTTTACTCTTAAATCCTTCTGCTATCCCCTCTGAAGCTCACTGTCAGAGGTCAACAAACCCTCTCTGGTCTGTAACCTCTTCTCAGAATGTTTCCTCCACTTTCTGTCTTAATTAAAATCTGATGGTGTCATGGATCCAGACAAACACCTGGACACACAACGTTAGAGGAGAAGAACCCTGAGCTCAGGGACCCAAAATATTTTATAATGGGCAATGAGAAACTCTGCCCATTTTCTGGAGGAAGGCATATTATCTATATTCCAAGACTATTCACCATACACATTCTTAAAGAACAAACCGCCATTAGTGCCTTGCCTGCAAAGTATGCCAAAAATGCAGGAGACCCATGGAGAATGATCTCCCCACAGACCTGTCTCACCTTCTGGTTTTCTATGTCTCTTGCCAGTCTCTCTTGGCCCACTTAGCAGGTTCATTCTCCTCTACCTGCTGGTAGTTGCTGAAGCTTCCTGAGTCTTGGTCCTGAACGTACTCCTCTTCTCATTCCAAATACTCTATTATGAAGATCGCAGCTCTAATGACTACTATGTGCCAGTGCCCCCCCACCCCCAAATTAATGCCACCAGATAAGACTTCTTCTTGGAACTTCAGACCCATGAAATCTCTGCTTGAAAAGGCAATTGAAACTTCACATGTTCAAGACAACTTTGAATCTTTCCCCTACTCCCCACCATCTCAGTTTCGGTCTGCTTTCACAGCTCCCACTTGAGCATGAGGCAATTGCAAACTCCAGAAACCTAAGAGTCATTCTTGACACTCCTTCTCTCTCACCTTTATATCCAGTCCAATAGCAATTATTGTTTAATTGAAATCTGAAATATTGTTCGAATCATTTCATTTCTCTCCATTTGCACTGCTACCATCTCATTCCAAACCACCAGAATTGCTAAACTGTAAGTCATCTTTTCTGTGAGCCGTCCCCATCATCCAATCCCGACCCCCCCAAGAAAACTGGCCTTTCCCCGTCCCCTTACCCTGCCTTGTGATTTCTGAAATACTAAGTAGTCACTTGTTTATTTATCAACTTTCTCCTACAAATATAAATGCCCCGAGGAAAGGAACTTTGTTTTGTTCATTGTCACGTCCCTAGTTCCCAGAACAGTGCCTGATTCATAATGTGTCCATGATAAACAAAGAGTGACTCATTGAAGGAATGAATGACAATAATAAGTAGTGGTTTCCTGAACCCACCTTGTGCCCCTTCAATCCATTCTCTGTTCTGTAGCCAGAGGTATCTTTTCAAAGTAGGAGTTTTATTATACCCACTCTATTCTTATTTAAAACATTTCAAGATCTTCCTTTTGCTCAGAAATAGGAACCAACTTATTAACAAGGCTTAAGAAGGCCTGGCCTGTGGCCTCCCATACCTCCTCAGGAGGCAGGACAGCGTAGTCGCTAACAGGGGCTTGAACTCTGACTTTGCCCTTTACTCTCTGTATTTCCCTGGGAAATTAATTAATTGCTAGGACCTCAACTTCTGAAATTGTAGAGTGGGGGCAATGAAGGCAGTGGTGCTTCCCTTGCAGGGTTGTTGCGAGAATGAAAGGAGTGAACAGCTAGAGTGCTAAGAGAAGCGTCTGGCACAGAGACGTGTGTGGTCACCGTTGGCTGATAGCACCTCTCCACTCATCTCACCATCCGTGCTCCTGACAGACACGTGGCCTTTCTTCAGTTCTTCAGACTCCTATGGTTAGCCCTTCCGAGGACTTTCCCATCTCCTGGTCTCCCTTCCCCAACCCACTGTACCTACTGTACCTACTTAACTCCTACTGATCCTTCAGATCCCAACTCAAGAGACTCTTCCTCAGAGAACTTCTCCCTGAGCCCTCCAAGCTGGGTCAGCTACTTTTTAAAACAAATTTTTGGAGGTACCGGGGATTGAACCCAGGATCTCGCAATGGGATGCACGTGCTCAACCACTTGAGCTTCATCCACTCCCCAGGGTCAGCTCCTTTTAAAAGGCCCTCACAGAATCTTTTCTTCTTGTCCAGAGCACTTACCAGTATCACAATTACATATTGAATGGTGTGATGTTTGATTAATGTTTGTCTCCTCCTTTGGGATGTGAGCTCCCAAAGTGCATGGATTTTGTCTATTGCAGCTTCAAACCCAAACTCAGTGTCTAACTGATGGTGGTACCCAATAAATGTTTGTTGAAGGAACAAATGACCAATAGCCCTGGTTCCTAGGGTAGCTGCATTGAAAAACAGTGCTCATCTAGATGTCACAGTTTCAATCACATTTAATTAAAAGCAGTTTTCTTATTTGATGGCCAAAGCCCAAATTCCATGGGTTGCAAGAATAATTGAAGGAAATGAAGATCAATTATAGCATGGGTATCTTATTATACATATATGATTCATACTCATATAAACTCTTTGTGCTGTATTTAGATATAATTACCCCCAAAACAGCTGAGGAAGCCAGGGCCCTAGAACTAGTAAATGAGGGAGCAGATATGGAATAATGTGGTCTTTATATATAGGTGAGGTTATATAGCAATTGTACATGCATATAATCTATGTATGTATGTACTTATGTATGATCTTTCTCTATCTTTATCTATTTATTATCATCACCTATCTATTGTCAATTGATTTGGAAAATTACGCAATTCCAGGTGCTAAAAGAAGTTTAGTAATACTGAGAAAATTGGAGGAAAGAACAAAGGAAATGAGTCATTTGAACATATAACATGTCTGGGAATGGCATGGGCAACCTGCATGTTAGCTTATTAAACAGACCTATAAAATCCCTTGATTTATTTTACAAATGAAATGAAGAATGTAAATGCATGCAAATAAAGTCATGAACTGAGACTAAATGTGGAAATCTGAGAGAGGAGCGCGGAATAAATATGAGATTTTATTCCTTACATCCAGCCACCAAAACTACACAGCAAATGAGAGTCGTATTTGCAGGGCCTCATGTTTCTAGTGCAAATAACCCAGAAAGGGACACAGTCCGTTTTATGAGGTTGGGGAGAGGTGTTGAAATTAGTGCACTGACATTTCCTTCACCTTTGAGAGTATTGTGATAGATGCCTTTGCTTATATGGTGTTAAAAATCACCATTAGGTGTTACTCCCCTGCAGACAGCAATGCCAGGATGGATCATAATTTCACAGGAGCACAAATCAATAGAGGGTCATTAAAGGATTAACTTGTATTTACACCAAGTGTGGTAAATAGTGTACAATTATTCTGTGAATTTGCGTTTTATAGATTGGTGACGTAAAAACATTATTTTTAAAAAGTAGAATAACTATCTTTTTGTTTTTTTCCTCTCCCAGCAAAGTTTTACAGAAGATTCTAATTCAGAAAATAGATAAAAGAGGAGTTGTTCTGGCTAACTCAAGGGTGGAGGACCATGTCAACGTTTCCTCTTTTTCCTCTGAGAAACCTCTAATAAACCCTGGGGCTTTCTGAAATTCAGTTTTAGATCCACCTGGAAGATCAGCAATCCAGAGTATTTAATACTCAAGCACTCTCTTTTTCTAGTAGCTTGGATCATCTGGATAATTCTTCATCCTCTTTACTCTGCATAGACAGAATTAGCCAGCTGATTCAGGAGCCCAATGGAGCATTTACTTTGTGGTCTGTGGGCCACTTGCATTTTTCCACTTTTCATTTGTTGGGTTGTGGACGAGAATAGTGAACAAATTAAGCACATACATATACCTATAACTTTCCCCATGGTATTCAATTTAATTGAGATGTGTTTTGTAGTCTCTACCTAAACTGGAGAATTTCTTTAAGGCTCAACCCAGTAGTTCTTTTTGTGTAATCTTTCCTTATCCCTACTGGAGAAATAACTGCTTCTTCCCCTGCATCAGTGAATCCTGTTATATGGGATACCAAATTCCATTGAATGGTGCTTTTTTCTGTATATATACAACCTATCCATTCACCAGTTCATTCAACAAACATTAATTGAGCACCTATTTTGTGCCAGGTACTGTTCCAGGTGCTGGAGAGTCAGCAATAGACAAAACAGTTGGAACCTATGAAGCCAGGGTTTCCTTGAGCAGAGGAGTCATGCCATATTCACCTCCATAACTTTGGTACTTAGCATATAGCAAGTGGCACAGCTCAATAAGTATGTGTCATCATGAAATGACATAACATTTTCTTCTAGTAAATCTCATGGGCTACCCAGCCAGGACAGACCATGGGTTTGAACAAGGATATTTCTCTATTGGCAATATATTTTGGAAGTCACCTAACCCTCATCTTGGAAGGCATGCTGGGTTCATTGTCCATTCGGCCAATTTTATTTTGGTTTCGTTTATATCACAGATATAGCTTTTGATGAAGATCAGCTCCCAAACTGCAAAGACTGCACTTTTAGGAATCTCAGAGTGAAAGCATTATTGAGTGTTTTGGTTAGCCTGGTTTATTTTTATGGAAAAGAGATCCACCCATGATGCCTCAAGAAAAAGGTGGTTATTATAAAGACACACATGAATGGGAACAGAAATATAATATCACCAGGATTAGAGACAGCCCAAGATATTGACTGTTCTCTTTGCTTCTCTCTCCTTAGCTCCTTGTTTTTCTCTCATGGCTTCTGCCTCACCCCATCCTGCTCTCCCTACTGACTGTCTTCCTCTGTTTACTTCTGTTTTGCTCCCTCATAATGCCCTATTTTATTTCCTTTTTTGTCCCTTTCTTTCTTTTTTAGTAAACTTGT
Organism: Cabassous unicinctus; assembly: GCA_029593785.1. Taxonomy (NCBI): domain Eukaryota; kingdom Metazoa; phylum Chordata; class Mammalia; order Cingulata; family Chlamyphoridae; genus Cabassous; species Cabassous unicinctus. The sequence continues at coordinate 18,685 of JAQZBX010036465.1, forward strand.
TTATTGAAGTCCAGCGTGCATACAGAGAGTTGCACAAATTTTAAATGCAGAACCCAATGATTTTTCTCAAAGTGAACATCCTTATATTGCCACCAACTTGATGAGGAAATGGGACATTACTAGCTTCCCAGAACCTCTCCCCTCCCTTCCCAATCACTAACCCTTCCTCAAAGGTAACCAGTAACCTGGCTTCTAAAATCCTAAGTTAGTTTTGCCTGTTTTCATCTTTATAAACATGGGAACATACAGAATCTACTTTTTTTGTGCCCAGCTTCTTAGCACTCAGCAGTATATCTGTGATATTCATCCATGATGTTCTGTGCAGCCATGGTCCATTATTTCACACCAATTGTATGAATATACTACAACATGTTTACCCTTTCTACTATTGATAGGCATTTGAGTTGTCTTCAGTTTGGGGCTGTTGTGAATAATGTTGCCATGTGAATTTTTTACATGTCTTTTGGTGCATTTATGTACATATTTTTGTTGTATTTTTGTTGAGAGTAGACTTAATGTGTCAAACATCTATGTTTTAGTTTGATACATACTTCCAAGGAGTGGCTGCATCGATTTATACTTCCCCCAGCAGGGCATGGCAGTTCTAGGTACTCCATATCCTCACTGACAGTATTGTTGTTTTTGATTTTTTGTTTTAGTCATTCCAATGGATATGTAGAAGCATCTCTTTGTAGCTTTAAATTTCATTTCCAGGATGACCGACGAGGCTAAGTATCTTTTCACATTTTTGATACCATTTGGGAAGGATGACCTGTACATCGTAGTTTGCCTGGAAGAGTATTGGTTTATTCTGTTTTCCAGTGTAATTATGAATAGGATCCCCTTTTACTCTCAAAAGTGGTCCCAGTTTGGATGATTTATTACATAATCACCCTACAAATTATATCATCATTTGTGAGTACCTATTCAATTCTTTTTTTTTTTTTTAAAGATTTATTTATTTATTTATCCCCTCTTGCTGCTTGAGCTCTCTGTGTCCATTTGCTTTGTGTCTGCTTGTCTCCTTCTGTTGCGTCATCTTGCTGCGCCAGCTCGCTGCGCAGTGCAGGCCGGCTTGCCTCCACCAGGAGGCTCCAGGAACCGAACCCGGGGCCTCCCATATGGTAAACGGTCGCCCATCCAATTGAGCCACAGCCACTTCCCTATTCAATTCTTTTGACCACTTTTATATTGGGTCACCTACCTTTTTTCTTGTTGATTTATAAGGATTATTTATATATTCCATATAAAACCATTTTGTTGGTTATGTATATTGTAAGTAAATTCTACTCTGTGATGTGACAGAGTCTTGCTTAATTCATTATTTTTGGTTTTGTCTGCTATACCTAACTAATCCAATCTTCCAGTTATTTCCTAGATCAAATAACAAGAATAATCTGATTAGCTTGGTTCATCTCTTCATACTAGGATGTGGCCATGGCTCAGATGCTGAAATCTGGTTCAGTCACTGGAACCTAAGGGATGGGGGAGAGTTGGAAGCTGATGGTATAAAACATGCTGCCCGTGACTCTCCACTGAGAAGGGGCTTTGATAGGGCAGTATTCTTCAAAAGGATGTGTGAGCATGAAGGAATGGACCTGGGTTTTCATCCTGCCTCTGTCATTCAGCTGATGACCTCTTTGTGTTTTAGATTCCTTATCCCCCAAAAGGAAAAAGGTGCTTATTTTATAGGATTCTTTTGATTAAGTGGTATACATTAAGGAAAAGCACAAAACACCAGGCAGGAAGATGAGATGCTCAATATGTATGCTTTCATCCTTATTTTCTCCTTTCTTTTTTATTCTTTCTCCTTATTTTCCTTCCTTTCCTTCTCTTCTCCCTTATTCTTCCTTGCCCTCTCTTTCACTTCTAACTTTCCTTTCATATGCAATATAAAGGAACTAGAGACCTGAACTTGTTGCCTTGGACTTACAAGCTCATTGTAGACAATGATTTAGCACACAGAAAACAATTAATGCACAGCACAAGAGAGGATATAATCAAGTACAAAAGGTTAGCGGCATAGGCTATGTCTTATCGGTTCAAAGATAGGGAAGATTGAACACATTCTCCTGAAAAAACATCAGGGATGGATTCTTTCAAGCATATTTGAAGAAGAGATAATGTTAATCAAATCTCTAATATAGCTGCTTGATGGAAGACATTTAGTTATGCTTGAAGTAAGTGCTTTGAAATTTCAGTTGTTCATCCATTAGAAGCAGACATCTGCAATTCAGTGAGTAAAAACAAATAGCACATGATTACCCTCCAAGTCTTTTCTTCTGCCTCTTTGTTATGCCCTGGTAAAACCAGGCCAGTCAATGACATGTCACCCTAATTGATTTTAATTAGTTTCCCATAAAAGAAACCAGATGAAAGATCACTCCAAGAGCATGTACCCCAGTGGCATCTCTGAATATTGTTAACTTAGGGTTTATAGGCTATCTACAGCAAATAATGAAGGATTACAATGGCTCTGATGAAAACATAGTCATACCTTCCACTCCATTATATATTCATTAAACATTCTTTTAAATCATTTGGGAAGTGGGCAATTGTTACATATAAAAAAATGGAGGGGAAGTGGCTTATTTTTGTTTTTCGTCATAATTTTGGACAAAATTGTGAATGGGAGTTCATCACTTTAACCAAGCTTCTTCATCTGGAAAATTCTCACAGATATCTCAAGATTGCAGGCAACTTTGACCTTTTCCTTAAGGCTTTTATCCATTTCTTCCAGGAAAAGTAGCTACTCTGATCTCTGTTCCTTGACCTTTTTAGTAAATATTACTGAGTTCCTGGTCTAAGTCAGGTGTGGTGGTGGATGTTGGGGATATATGGTGAAAAATACAGTCACAATCCCTGCCTGATAGCATGGAGATAATTCAGTAAAATTACTATATTGCTTTAAAATGATCTGTTTATAGGGATTTCTCCTCATCTGATGTGGAAACATTTGAACACAGAGACTATATCTATATCTTCATTATCCATCATAGTATTGGCAGTCATTAATCACTTATTGAGTCAGCTTGAATTGATTCTGTGCAGTCTTACAACCCATTTTTTGTGTTACCCATTAGAACTCTCCTCTTGCTCTCCCTCTTCTGCTCTACCCTTTAAGCAATTCCATTTTAGTGTTTGATTCAAGCTCGGGTTGATTGGGAAAAAAATTAACCAAATCCATGTACTTTAGAGTCATATACCATCTTAGGTATATTGAGAATAATTGCTTAGAGCTATGTGTGGGGAAGGATCCTAATGCCTCTTTACAATTCAGTGGAAAGGGTGCTGTGGTTGATTAGTGATGTCTGCCAATGATAGAGGACAAGACAGAGATAGTATGCATGCTTTTTTTTTTTTCTTTTCTTTTTTTTCACCATCTCTACCTTAAGACCTAAACTTATGGAGAGAAGAAAGGGATATAAGCTGGCTATAAGTCTGGAGAAAGCACAGATGAGAACTAGAATGCATTAGCAACACCCATTATCATGTGTCTTGGATAACTGGAGATACTCAAGTTAGAAAGCTGGGGCTATACCTGTATTGTTTATCATTTATCAGAGACAATAAATATTTGTTGCAGAAATTAGGCATGTGAATGAACTCAAGTCATGTAATCTTCCTCCTGTCAATCAATATATCCTCTATTCCAATAACTTAAAATTCCCTAATTTCCTCATCTTCCCTAAGAGTTTGAGTGAATCTAACACCCACCTCCACACATTTCTTATTCAGGAAGATCATTTATGGTATTGGGGTTTGAAATTGTCAACACCCAGCCTAAAAGGTTCATAGTGGAAGTTGAATGCCTGATTTCACCTTCAGTTTGGCACTTCACTTCCTCTATGACTTTGATAAATAAATGTGTTGTTATGCACCTCAGTTTCCTTATCTGTAAATGGAGGTGGTTGGACTAAATAACATTGAAGGTTCTTTTCAAATTTAATAATCTGTGTACAGCTCAAGACTGAAATTTGCCAGAGTTATAATACTGAAGACACATCTTGTGGGCTGCTAACACCTCGTGGTGGCTCTCCACTGCTAGTATCTGACATGAGACTGGGTGGGATGAAGTGATCACTTGGGAAGTGTTAGATCCTCAAGGGCAGGATCACTACCTAATGCATCTTCATATCTCTAAGTTCAACAGATAAGTATTGAATCAATGAAGCAAATACTTCACTAGGACTCTATTCCTTCATTAGTTGTAGGACTCTGGCTAATTTGTGTAATTAACTTCAGCCTGGAACTTGATGCCAGCCACTGAATCAGCCGTTCTAAAGAGCACAAAAAATCTGCTGCTTGGGAAATGGACTGGTTATGGATTTTGGTAATTGCTGTTTTAATAAAATAGAGAAAAAATCTTCTAATGAAGAACCTTAATGAATGTGCTTGATTGCTCTTGTGTCAACAATGTACTTCCTGGCTAGATATTTATAACATGAACATAAGGATGGCACTTGGGGGTAAGGGCAGAGAATAGGTGGTAGATTAAACAACAGCTGTTTCTCCTTTCCTACTTTCTCCTCAATTCCATTCCCACTCTACCTTCAGCACAGTTCAGGCAAGAATGAGTTCAGACTTTAAGTACCTGGAAAGAGCTAAGTTTCAGCCTGACTGGTCCAAGGAGTGAGACTATACCTATGATTAATTCTTAATAACCTCCTAATGGGACATTTGGTTCCATTCCTCTTTCCATGCAGACACACAAGGATGCTCCAAAAGACCATAACCCACATTCATTTGATTCTCTATTGTTTATGGAGGTAGCAGAGAATTTTTAGTTTTAAATTACAGATTTGCAGGCCTATGCATCAGAAAGCCTAATTTAATTAGTAAGGGGTGGGAGCCTGGAAATTTGTGCTTTTATAAACTTCCCCAGGTAATTCTGATAACCAGTTGAGTTTAGGATCCACTGATGAACTAAATAAGGTCAACATTTCTTAGCATGGCATTCAAGACCTTTTGGAATATTCTCCCAACCCCACTTTCCCCTTTCCAGCTTATTTCTAGCCATTCCTTCCCTGCCATTTGTGCCCTTATGCCTACTGAAAGACTCGTGGCACCTCAAACATGATAGGTTTGTGTAGCTCCACACCTTGCTCATGCCGTCCCCTCTGCCTACAAGGGTTGCATCAGGTGTCTGTTTGGTGAATTTAACATTCTTTAAGGACCTATTTAACCTGCACTTTCTATCTCTGAGTTTCTGGGTAACTACCCAGAAACTGCTCCCACCAGTGGAATTAATTGATCCCACTTCTGTGTTCCCATAATACACTGAACATTTTATCTTTATTATAGCTACAGTGACATATTTTCTACTCCTGAAATTGGCACAAACAGCCAAATAGTGGGACAGAGTATTTTAAATAGAACAGAGTATTTAAAATTATTTTTAAGCTTAATTTTTGATGTTTTCAACCAAATTAAAAATAACACATTTAACCAAATAATATAGAAATGAGCTTATAATAAGAAACACAACTTCTCATTCCTCTCTCCTTGGTCTAGTCCCAATTTTTGAGGTAATACTTTAAAAATAC
>JAQZBX010036466.1:0-24168 GCA_029593785.1 Cabassous unicinctus
CAACTGTTGGCTGGCATAGGGCTCATCTCTCAAGGCTTCCTATATCAGTCTGGCATATGGCTCAACGCTTTCCTTTTCCGTGTCTATGGAGCTCTCTCTCTTGCTGTGTGTCTTCTTGAGTGAGTGTCTGTTTATATCAGCCCACCAGGGGGGTGAGGATTCAATCCTGAGTCACGCCCTACTGATGTGGTCAAATCAAAGCCCTAATCTTAACATAATTTATTTTAACCAAAGACATCTCAGCTGAATCTAAAACAATCAAAGGGTATCACACCCAGAGGAATGGGCCCAGTTTACAAACATAATCTCTCATTTGGGGATTCATAAATAATCTCAAACTGCCACACTAAGTCTAGTGAATTATAAGCCTATTTAGCAAAAAAGAAAAAGAAAAAAGCTATTTGTATTTTTGAATAGATGAAAAAGATACTGGATTATAATGGTGTTAGAAGGTCGTGCAGCTTTCCAGTAATATGAAGGAAAGTTCTCCATTTTACTCCTTCTGCTTAACATAGAAAATTTATTTTTTAATGATCTTTTGTGTGCATGATCTAGAAAATACTGCTGCCCTTTGACAGTTTTCAAATAAAGATTTGTTTCTGCAGCAGAAAGAGTATATCAATATGATATTGCACAAACTGTCAGAAAGTTGAATAGTAGCTTAAACCACATTAATTTACAAAGTGCCAAAAGAGGCTCATGTAACATTGTAGCTATGTTTTGCAACTACATTGTGGATTTTGAATATAGAGAAGCAATAATTGATTTCATCTTGCCTGAGATCTTTGAAACTAATTTGATTTCAAGAACTTAAATGAACAAGTTGTGGGAGGGTGGGGTTTGAAATGAAATATAATTGGTTTTTAAGGTGCATTTTATGAATATATTGGCCAATGTGATTTGGGAAGCAAAAATAGAAACCAAGTTTTACTTTGCCTGACTGTAATACCAAATATTGCAAAAACATTCTTAAAGGCATTTAGTTATTCTTTTAAAACACCTCCAATGCCTAATTAAAACATTACTGGAAATAGCTATTAAGTTGATTCATTTTGAGAAAAGTTTTTTAAAATGTGATTAGGTAATTATATTTGAAAAAATAGTGAAATACATAAAAGTTGTACAGAACTAAATGCTAAAACTTCATTTTATTTATTTACCAAAATTTCATTTTTTATTCTGTTTTGTAAAATATTGGCTAGAAAAATTTAAATGCTTGCTAGATTCTTGAGATTTTCTATTTTAAAACATGTATATACCTTCATGTGTAGTAAAGGAATAATGAAATTGTGAGCACTGGTTTGGGGATCAGAGAGATCTAGTTGGGATTCTGGCTTGGCACCAGTAGTAGCTGTGTGACCTTAGGAGAGAAATGGTACTTTTCTGAGTTTTATTTACCTGCTTCAGAATGTTCTAAGGAATACATAAGACTTGTATCTATTTTCTTTAATAAAAGTTTCTCTTTAAATATATCTGGCTTTGTTTTAAGTTTCAGTTTAGTTATGATTTTCATTAGCATCCATATTAAATAATGTGCTGATTAGAAGAATGAAAAAATATTTTAGGGAAATTTAATGATAGATTTAAATTAATCAATATTACTCTGATAGATTGCAGCTGTTGCAACTTTACCATTTGATGTGGTAAAAACACAGAAGCAGACACAACTTTGGATATATGAAAGTCATAAAAGTAAGTTTAATTTAAAACATTTTTAAGATGCCCTGAAAAGTTTTTTGTTTTCTTCTTCCACTTATTGAGTTAGGAATTCCTAAAATAGGAAAAAGAAGTTTTTGTTTCGTTTTACCCTCTGCTGCCTTATTCTTTATTTATTCGAATGAAACTAATATACTGTTAGAATAGACTACCTAGGGTAAAAAAAAAAACTCTAAACACACACACAAATTTTAAGAAACCTTAAAGTCTGATGTATCTTGCCTGCCATCAATTAAGTCTTATACTTGCAATGCTGAAAGTTAAATTATCTGTTATTCAAAAGCCACATTGTTTTATTATATTTTTCTCTCTTTTTAAAAAGATTTATTTATTTCTCCCTACGCCCCACCCTCCACTGTTTTTGTGCTCACTGTCTGCTCTCTGTGTCCATTCGCTGTGTGTTCTTCTGTGTCTGCTTGTCTTCTCTTTAGGCAGCACTGGGAACTGATCCTGGTACCTTCCGGCATGGGAGAGAGGCACTCAATCTCTTGCGCCAACTCAGCTCCCTGGTCTGCTGCATCTCTAATTGTCTCTCCTCTTGTCTCTTTTTGTTGAGTCATCTTGCTGCACTAGCTCTCTGCTCATGCCAGCACTCCCCTCGTGCCAGCATTCTTGTGCAGGCCAGCACTCTGTGCGGGCCAGCACTCTGCGCAGGCCAGGTCTCTGCGTGGACCAGCTCGCCGTGTGGGCCAGCTTGCCTTCACCAGGAGGCCCCAGGAATCGCACCCTGGACCTCCTATATGGTAGACAGGAGCCCAATCACTTGAGCCATATCCGCTTCCTTTGTTATATTTTTCTTACAGTATATTTTCATATCTACCTCATATTTTCATTTCTCCTCTTCTTTTAGGTATTCTTTCAATTAAACCAACAAAAGAAATCTAGACAAATTAGAATGAAGGAGAGGAAGTTACTGGGAAATACTGTTCTCTTGGTGTTTTTTTTATTTTGTTAGTATGTGTATACATTTTGTTTTTTTTTTCTGTTTGTTTTTAGGCTTGCTTTCTTTTAGTGAGTTTTTTCCTACCTATTATTCCATCTCTTTTTACTTCTTTGTAACCTGTAACTCTTACTTTCTTCAATTAGATTTCCTCTGTCACCATTTTTTCTCTTTAGAAAGGGTAGCATACCCATGGAAAATTTTCCATTGCAAAATTGTGTTGATGTAAAGCTTGTAATAAGCCTTTCGTGTTGTAAGTAAGTTATTTTAACCTACCAGAATGATATTTTGCATAAAAAGTAAAAAAGTATTATAATGTTGAAAGAAACATTGATGTTTATTATAGATGAATGCTTATTACAGATGCAAATGAATCAGACGGATGTTGGTAACAACCTTTATCCTTGATACCAAATTCCTGGACTTCTTTGATATTAGAAGCTAACTAAAAACTAGAGAATAATCAAAGTTTATCAACATGGCTCTCCCATTTCCCTGTTTTAGGCATGAGCCTTCTAGTTGCCTAGCCCTTATCTCTCTTCCCTTGATCGTTTAAAACTATTTTTCATTCTTCCTTCCATCTCATTAGAATTCCTATTTTCTCTGTTAAATGAATATGCTCTGTAGTAGGACTATCATCATAAACAATGACTATGGCAGGGAGATGGTGATGGTTGTGGTAGTGATGAGGGAGAAGGTGGAACTCTTTATGGGTGGAATTTGATTTACACGACAGTTTGAGAGGCACTTACCCAGGTAAGTAAACATTGAAGTCACCAGAGGTGCTTTTTAAATAGACTGATAGCTGGGAAACACCCCAGTAGACTCTCATTTAGTGGATCGAAGGTGGGGCTCCAGCCTGTGTATTATGAAAATGTTCCCTAGGGTGATTGTGATATACATCCTCATTGAGACTGGCACCAATGAGGCATCTTTTTAAATTAGATTTAACTCTTACCAATCACTGCTTTTTCTAATAAATGTTTATAATTAAACCCAAAGGAGAAACCTAAAATAAGCCTTGGGTCTTAATTTTTCATGCTTGTACTTGTTCACTTTTACCTGTCTCTCTTCTTCAGCCTTGAACCATTTGTTTGAAGGTTTGGCAAAATAGATTCCTACTGCAAACTGTACTTCTGATTTGAGTAATAAATAGCCTATTATTATTATTGTTTTTGTGTGTGTGTGTGTGTGTGTGTGTGTGGTTATATATATATATATAATTTATATATATATATATATATAAATATAAAATTTTCCATTTAAAGTATATAATTCAGTGGCATTAATTATATTTACAGTGTTGTGCTACCATCAACACCAACTATTACCAAACCTTTTTCATCACCTGGATCGAAACTGTACACATTATCCAGTAACTTCCCCATTTCTTCCATCCCCAGTCCCTGGTAACCACTAATCTAATTTCTGTCTCTATGAATTTCCTTATTCTAGATATTTCATATAAGTAGAAAATATTTGTCCTTTTGGATCAGACTTATTTCACTTAGCATAAATTTTTCAAAGTTCATCTATGTTGTAGCATATATCAGAACTTCATTCCTTTTTACAGCTGAGTAATATTCCATTGTATGTACATACCACATTTTATTTATCCTTTTACCGGTTGATGGACAAATTTGGGTTATCTCTACCTTTGAATATGGTAAATAATGCTGTTATGAATATCAGTGTACATGTTTCTGTTTGAGTCTGCTTTCAGTTCTTTGGGGTATATCCCTAGGGGTGGAATATACCCAGGTCATATGGTAATTCTGTGTTTAATTTTTTGAGGAACTATTTTCCAAAGAGACTGCATCATTTTACATTCCCACCAGCAATGCACAATGGTTCCAGTTCCTCCATATCCTCACCAACACTTCTTATTTTCCATTTTAAAAATAATAGCTATCCTAGGGGGTAGTAAGTGGTAATCTCATTCCTTATATTGTACATTATTTATCCCCTCCAAAGAACTAACTGATCTCCATTTAAAATTGGCTTCCTCCATTCCACAGCTCAGCTCAACCAAATCTCTTATTTCTAAGCAAAAAAAGAAAATGGGAAGTGCTGCATGTAGAATGATGGTCAGTTCCTTATAAGAATACGATCTCTGTATCAACCCACTTAGTCCATTTTTCCTGACTTTCATCCTTTAGTCAACTACTGATTGAGTGCCTACTCCGTGTCAGGTACCATACTGGGATATACAGATAAATAAAACAGTATCCAGTCCCTCAAAGAGCTCATAATCTAGTGGGGGAGAGGCTGCTTTCAGAAGTACATTAGGATGTGGTAAGTGCCAAACACTATAATAGAGGTAAATTTTACCTCATTTATGAATGTATCATTTTCATTTAATTTTTAAAAATTTAATTTCTGGTTTCAGCTTTTTAAACTTGACTCAGAGCCACTTGTTTTCCAAAGATTAAACTTTTTTTTCCCACTGAACATATTCTATACTCTCAAACACTTGAACAAAAGTGAAAGAATGATTAAAAAACCTTTGAAAAAGTAGCCTTTGAAAAAGTGCTCAATCTTGGTAGTATTGAGGTAAATGACAACTAGAACAGTGGTGAAAGGACATTTTATATACATTGGATTGTTGGGGAGGACGTGAAACAGTGGGAACTCTCATGCCATGCTGGTGAGTTATAAAGTCAGAACTGCTTTGGATAACAATTTGGCAATATCAAGAAATGCACTCTGACCCAGCAGTTCTACTCCTGGATGTGTACCTAGAAAAACTTTTGCACATGTATAAGGATATTCATTGCAGGATTCTTAATCATAACAAAAAGTTGGAAACCACCTAAATTTCCCTTGACAGGAAAATGTATAAATTGTGGTAATCCATATAATGCAATACTATACAGCAGTTAAAACGAATGAACTATATCTACGCTTACCAAAATATGAATCTTAAAACACATTGCAGGAGTAAATGTACAGTGTGGTATCAGTTATATAAAGTTTAAAAACATAAGAAAACAAGAGGATATATTGTTTATGGATATGTTTAGATGTAGTAAAAGTTTGAACACAAGCATGGAAGAAGGTAAAAAGGAAAAGAAGAGTGGTTAACCCTAGAGAGAAAGGAAGAATACAATTGAGGTTTATACAGGGAGCTTCAATTACATTTGAGATCTAATATGAGTGATCAGTAAGTAAATAGATGTTTATTATTTTCCATACTTTTTTGTATGCTTGAAATATTTCATGATAAAACAGTATTTCCTTACAATGTAAGAAGTTGCATATTACCTGTAAGAATAGGTCTTTAATTTAAGAGATACTTTTGAGGTCCAGTAGAACTTTGCCATAGCTTACATTCCATTAATAGTCTCTTTCTGTCTATTCTCTTTCACATTAATTTCTCCTGCTATTAAAGACCAATTTGGGGCTTGAATTTTACAAGATCAGAAATATCTGGCTACTTGATCTCTTTACTTTCACCAGTTGTTTCCAGATTTTAATGAAATATTTAAACATGAAGTAAACGGAGCCAACCATACTCTAAGTGAAAATTCTAAAAAGCCATTTTTGAAGGATGTCTTTCTATAATCTTTCCTCCCCTCCCCTCTTCCCCCCAGGCATGATTAGTAGCATGCACTTCTATCTTGTGTAATAACTCAGTGTTGTCATCAATGTAAACGCTGATTATTTTTGTGTAGTTTCTGAGAGCTGCATTATAATAGGGTAATATAGGTTTGTTTACCCACCAGACAGCTGGCAGCTGGCATGGTCTCAGACTAAGACTTTGAAATCTTCAGCCTGTCAGCTGCCACATTGTTCACATGATAGCATGCCTCCTTCTTGGCAGACATTTTTTTATACTTATTACATGTAGAAGTGTGTGAGCTAAGCCAGCTGCTTAAAATCAATGAATAATATGAACATAGGTAAACTTTGAGTAAGAATAGTTCATTCAAAAGGTTTAATGTTTAAACTTTATTGACATCTATTTTTTTATTTTATTTATCTGCCCCCAACACCACCACCTCGTTTGCACTTGCTATCTGCTCACTGTGTCTGCTCGCCTTCTTTTTTAGGAGGCTCTGGGAACTGAACCCGGGACTGCCCATGTGGGAGGGAAGCATCCAATGGCTTGAGCCACCTCCAGTCCGTGTTTGTTGTGTCTCTCATTGTGTTTCCTCATTGCGTCTCCTCGTTGTGTCATCTTGTTGCATCAGCTTGCCATGCCAGCTTGCTTTCTTGCTCGTCTTCTTTAGGAGGCACTGGGAACCGAACCTGGGACCTCCCATGTCATAGGCGGGCGCCCAACTGCTTGAGCCACATCCTCTTCCCTATTATGAGAGATTTTAAGACATGGGCAAAGGTATAAAGAAAACTCACCACCAAGCATAAGAAACAAAACATTATCAATTTAGAAAAAGCATTCTTTGTATTCCTACTTGATTACATCTATTTCTATATACCTTTAAGCTGATAGCCTTTTTCTGTTTTTCCTTTTAACTGAATCCAACTATTAAAATTAAGATTTAAAATAGTTCTTTAGGTAAACAAGTCTGTTATTATAATGAAATGATATAACCTGAGAGGGCAAAAATACTATTTTATGTATATTGTCTGTATTAGAAATTAGGTTGTAATTTATAATTTCATTATTTCTTTAACATTTAGTTTCTATGCCTTTAAATATGTCAACCTGGGTTATAATGAAGAACATTGTTGCTAAAAATGGATTTTCTGGATTATTTACAGGTAAAAATATTTTCTTTACTGAATCATTAGATAAAATTATTATTTTTATTTTTAAATCTATCACTTTCTAAAATTATCTTTTCAGGAGGAAGTTATAGAAAGCATTCCACATTTATTTTTTTCTCCTAACCATCTTTCCTACAAAAGATAAAAGAAGTGTTAAATTTTAACAATAGGTTTAACTATCAATAAAAGAAAATTTTTATATAAATAATATGGAATGAAGTTGAAGGGGTTGGGGAGTGAGCGGTTTGACTTGTTCTTTGCCCCCAGTGTATGGCTGAATATTTTATATATCACTTCATTTAATATGTTCCTTATCTGAATGAAGTCAAATTATATTTTTTAAATTGAGATGACATTTGTTCTGATATTCTTATTCTCTTTTCAGGCCTAATTCCCCGTTTAATTAAAGTTGCTCCTGCTTGTGCCATTATGATCAGTACATATGAATTTGGAAAGGCTTTTTTCCAGAAACAAAATGTTCAAAGCCAGCAATGCTAGTAATGCTGTTTCAGCTTGAAATAACAACCAGACCCAAATAATAAGATGGAGAATCTTAGGGAAGAACTTTTTTCACCATTATTATAATGATTTGTCTTTCTTTCCTGTGATTTAAATGAATAGTAATTTCTACTCTGCTTCTAAATCATAATCCTAATTTTAAAATAAATTTTGTTATCCTGATTTGATATATTGAAAAGCATATTCCAGAAATCACAACCATTGAGCATATACTTACTTTTGTAAGGGAAAAAAAATCTTTAGCATTGAAAGCAATAATCTCTGAGAGTTTGATACGTATACATTTCAGTGTAACTTAATCTTATTGGGAGTGTGTCAGATACATGAGAACTTTTTGAATTATGTGCCGAATAATGTCCAAAGGCTAGAAGAAAAAACCCTAAGTCTTTATGGACATTTTAAATCATGTATTTAAGTATTTCAGTAGAGAATTGAAGGCAGTCAATAATTAACATTAGTCACATTTACCAAATATTACCTGTTATTCCTTTAATCTGAATGCATTAGATATCCCTCCAGCCCACCCCTGCCTCCCCTGTTACTGTTTTAAAGCCTCATCTGTATTAGGATTTCTTCAAAGGTGTGGCTATTTTATGAACCAAAATTCAATCATTGTGTGATGTGGATGCTGCCAGTTTTGATGACTTAAGATCTTGTATTACCAATTGTTTTTATAAGACAGAGAGTACTGATTGCAACATTCACTTTAATCAAACGTCAGTGTGTAGTAGAACACCACTTTGTATTTAGACTAATGAAAATAAAGTTTAGGCACAGGCTATGTCTCTTTTAATTTTTTTTATTAGAGAATTTGTGGGTTTACAGAAAACAATCATGCATACAATACAGGATTCCCATATGCCACACTATTATTAACACCTTGCATTAGTGTGGTACATTTGTTACAATTTATGAAAGCACATTTTTATGATTGCACTATTAACTATACTCCATGATGGTTTCACTTAGGATTCAGTGTTTGTGTAGTGCAGTTTCATGAATTTTTTAAAAATCATCTTATAACTCAAGTATCATTGCTCATGGAGTTTTCTTGATCACTTCTATTGGCTTGTTCTAACATGACAGATTATTACCATGACAGATATCAGTTGCAAAATATTTTCAAAATGTCCATTGATTTCATGCCATCTTACATTAGTATACTGGACCAAGACTCTAACATAAACAATGAACAGTTTCCTTGAAGAAATTGCTTTTGGTCACTGTAGGCTAATGCCTAAATAATTTAGTTTAGGAGTACTTATAGGAATGAAATAAAGGATATGATGGCAAGACAAGAAATGGTATGCTTGTTAACATTTTTGCTTGATTTTCTCAGAGTGATCTATATATCCGATAAGAAAAAGCACTTTATTGCAGTCTATGTGTATTTTATGAAAATGAGAAGCTTTTTTTTGTTTGTTTGTTTAAATGGAGTAATATAATTGGATCATAAATGTTCTCCAGGGTCACTAGGGAAATTAATGGATTTTGTATTATCGTAGAAAAATGTTTATACCAGAAATAAATTACATAAGGTTTATATATAACCTTTGTTTTTATTTTATCCTGTGTTGATCTACCCTAAATTTGCAAAATATACATACATATAAATATATATTTGACTTTAAACCTAAACGTTCATTAAATATTTTATGCCTTAAATTAAAATTAACATTGTGTTTTCAGTTAAATATTTTCAAATAAAAATCACTATAAATTTATCTTGTTTTGCTAGTTTTTTGTTTTGTTTTTGCTATGCTTCTTTTTGATAGGGAATTGATGGAAAAAGGAAGACTTAGAACTATGCTCTAAAAAAGCAGTCATATATTTCAACTTAAATATTACTTATGAGTACCAGAAGGGATGTCCCTCCCCCATACTGCACTTAAAATTTATGACTAAAAAATTTAAATAAATCTAATTACCTAGTAGTTTTCTAACACATATGCAATGTATCTAGATGAAAAGATGGCTGGATTGAAGCCTTCTCTACATGTAAAAGGTAAAGAAACATTTATATACTTTTAAATAAAAAATTAGCAACAGAAAAGATTTTGCTAGAAAGTATTTCAGCATTTTATTCTAATGATATCTTCATTTTTGTATTGAAAGAGAACATGGATAAAGTCAGTCCTGGAATAGCTAAAATATTAAGATTTTTATTTTCCCCCTGAGTTCGTTCTTGTGAAATAAAATGATGGACCCTATTTTGGAAGTGACTAATATTCCCAGATTTCACTTCAGATAAGTAAACAAATTTAATTTTCAACCACATGGACTTACTAGTCTTTTCAGTATATGTATTGCAGGAACTGCAATATTTGCAAACTGAGTCAATATCAGTGTTCTTGATAATAATGATATTTCTGAAAGGAAACAGTTTTCATTCTATTATTTTTAAAGTAATGTTAAATTTTCTAACGTACACATTTACTTAAATGTAATTTTTTTTAGAAGAAATGTCTTATTTGAGTATTAGAGTTTTTGCTACCTTTAATATAATACACACTAGTCTTTTAAAAGTATGTATGCAGTTAAAGTAAATTTTTCTTACATTTTACTTTTCTTTCTAGGAAAACTATTCACTATGCTTGATTAAATTAATAAGACTAGTTTAAATTCTTCCCTCCCATTTTCTTGGGCACACATTCCAGGGAGGAGGGGAGATTTAGTGTATCATGTTTGAATTTTTTTTCCAAAATGAGCTTTTTAAATAAAAATTTACTGCTTTTATTAATCCAGTATTCAACATTTTAATGTGCTAGGCAGTAAAAAAGCACTACAGATAAGACATTTCAGATACAGTCACAAAAAGGTCTCAGAGCTATGATTGATAGAAGTGCAAAGGGAGTTATGGGAA
Organism: Cabassous unicinctus; assembly: GCA_029593785.1. NCBI lineage: Eukaryota > Metazoa > Chordata > Mammalia > Cingulata > Chlamyphoridae > Cabassous > Cabassous unicinctus. The sequence continues at coordinate 10,770 of JAQZBX010036466.1, forward strand.
AGTTGAGGAACTCTTCACTCAGCCTGGGAGATGAGAGGGAGTGGTCAGGGAATGCTTTTAAGATTAGGACAGACAGGTAATCCAATGAAACATAAGTTAGGAGTCTCAGTAAAGGACCTGAATTTATGTCCGTCCATGTGGTTTAACAATGGGTATATGAGGGAATGTGGGAGGAGATCAGATTTGAAATGTAGTCAGGAACCTTTTGTGCCAAAGGAGGAACAAGAAGGCAAAGGAAACCAAGGAAGACCTTTTAGCACAGTGTAACAATTAGACTTGGATTTTAGTTAACTGGCAGTATGGGAAATGGGACATATAATAAGATGACTTATTTAACAGTCATCTAAAAGGTTTGGTTTGGATTAAAATCCACTTTAAAAGGTGCCCTAATGACAATGATATAATTTTATCTTCTCCAATTAAAAAGAACAAATGCTAAAGTTAAATAGAAGCTGCTTTGCTCATTGAAGAAATCTAAGTGAACTGATTTAAGACATTTTTAAGAGCCCTGATGTTCAAAGCAGTCATGAGACATTTCAGAGGTAATCCAATATATTAGTTTATCAAAATCTGGACATTTTACATAATGATAGGAACTTTACTGCAGGATTTTTTAAAGTTGTAAATTTGAGACAAATTTATAGCCATTTGAAACCTTGCATGTAAATCTAATAAAGATGACTTAAAACTGACTTGGTTTTACTTGCTTTTTTTAAACGTTTCTGTCAGTCATAATTAATAGTCACTTGCATTTGACATTTCTATTTTAAGAGCTCATACATATGATTTCATTTAATGCTGAAATGACTTTGATGCCATCATGTAGGTGCTGAGATGGTGATGTTTCCATTTTACAGGTAAGAAAATGAATGTGTTTATTATATAATTAAATCAGTAACAACTTGCCAGAATCACTACTAAACTGTCACTTCAAAGATGTTGCCTATTTTAAAGCATATTATGTTTTAGAAATAAAGAATATTTAAGTTGATATGAGTTGAAATAAGGATTTCTCTAAATCCATTTTCATATTAGGTGTGAAATAATATACATTTACCAAACTTGTTGAAACAAAAGTACAGAGTACTTTAATCAGGTAACTTTTTGATCAGGAAAAAAAACAGACTGTTATTGCATGGTACAAAATGTTTAATATACATGCAACAAATATAGTACATCAAGGCAACAAAAATATACATGGAAATATTAGCATATAATTCAGCATTCTTTATTTGTACAATAAACACCACCACCTAAAATTAAAGATTGAGACATACATTGTTTCCTCATGCAAACATTAACAAACTATAATTAGAGTAAAATGAACTGTGTAGAAACCTGAATTTCACAATAGCAGATGAATTTTATACCAAGAGCTCCAAGAAAGGAGGAAAAGTCATGATACTCAGATGTCATGTTTAAATCTGCATTTAGCAGCATGTTAAGATGCACAAGTTCTGAATATATTAAACAAACCTGAAAAAAAAAGGTCAAATAGTAAATTTGAATTTCTTTTCTATATTATAAAAATGTATGGAAATATTTAACAATGATTTTTTTAATTACTAAAGGATCATAAATGTCAATTAAAAGTAGACCATGAATGATAAAGCATTTAAACATACTAATAGTTCTTAAGAAAGCAGCAACAGTGCTCAAGGCCAACCTAAAACTTTTGAAGTAGGGTTTGTTATTGTTGTTCTTGTCTTTGCCTCACTGTTGTCCCCTTCCACATACATTTCCTCCCTCCCTTCTTAAGGTTTCCAATGTTCCCATTGTATACCTTTCTTTTATCCTTCATGCTGATTAAAAACTGCTTTGGATACCTCATTCACAATAAGGTACACAGGACTGAGAATAGATTAAAGGTACATTTTCACAAGAATATTTGCATTTCTACATGTATTAAAGTCTTAAGCTAAAGAAATAAAGCTCTGAGTATGTCTGGCATATCTAAGATAACTTACTTTTAAGGACTTCCAGGTCTCCTTTATCCCTGAAATGGCATTGTTTGCACTGTATTACTAATAAATAAGTAGCCTTATTACTATTTATTATCTTAAATTCTCTCAATCTTGCAGGGAACCACCACGCTCCTACTTTTCTAAAACAAAGAATGAATGTGGTAAGTTCAACACTTTTTGTCTCCTCTCAAATTGCTTGACGAGGAACATTATTCCTATATGTCAAAGCTACTAAGCTTGAACGTAATGTTTTGTTAATAAACAAATATACCATATGAAGTCCCCTATAAATATTGTAGCCTCTTCATGTAAACAATGTATAAAACTTCTTTGGCACAACTAATGATGTTTTCCTCATATTATTTACTATAGAAAATATGCTTCATACATTTTCTCTCTCAATATGGAAGAATTTTTAGGGACAAATGGTTATTACTTGCAGTTGTTGCAAAAATTTCAAAAGGACTTAAAATACAGGTCATAGCTTTTTAGAAAGAAAACTAATTTATCACCTGCAGAAGCATAAGAAATTTTAAGATGAGATTATAGCATAATTAATGATAGAGTCTGTAAAGTATACATAACAATTTATTGTTGCTGCACAAAGGGGAGAAAAAAAACAGCACTGTGTGTCAGACATATTGTCAAGTATGGTGATTACCCTACTGATCCTTTATTTAAAAATTTTGTGAATCCTTAATTTAATTTGAAATCTTTCCTGATAAAATGCTTTTTCAACATTTGTTTTACGTTTTTAAATGTTTTCAATGTTTGAGGCATACTTGGTCATATTTTTAAATCAATGACTTTTTGAGAAAACCTTGGGAAAACAAAGGTAAGAAATTTGCTTTTCAGTTTACCTGAAGGGCCTAAAATACTGTAAAATACTTTCTCTACCCTAACAAATTCATTAGTAACTGCCTAAAAAGGCACATTCCTACAAAATGTATAAAATGTTAAGTGGAATATTAAGCTGATTCCAAATAATAAAAGGTAAAGAAAAACTGAATAATCCACTGTGAAACAGCAGCTGAGGACCATAGTCTCATATTAAAAAGAAAGCATTAAATATTAGAACCCAGGAAGAAACAAAGAAAATGAAATTTGTAAGTCATTAAAAAAAAAAAAAACCTAATCATTGAATAAAAGAGTGAAAGAAAATACTTAGCCTAAGTCTCCAGAAAGAATTGAACTTAGTCTCTAGTGACTAAGATATAGTTAAACAAATATATGAAAATCAGTGAATAATAATTGTGTACAGTTTGTAACAGATTATTTGGAGGATCTCTGAAAGTTTTTTTTAAAGTCTAGTCACTTTTAAAACTACCTTCAATGACATTCCTCAATGACAGCTAGAATATTCAAAATGGAAAATGGCAAGATCATTATGTTTTTCAATCAGAATTTTACAAGGAGTGGACTGAACTCTGTATTTTTAGCAATAGAATCCTAAACATGTGCCAGAACAATATAAAACTTCACACGTCCTTCCAGGAGTCAAACTTGTGTAAACTGCACATTTACAACATAAAATCTTTTGGCTTTTACATAAAATTTTCAGGATGGAGTTAGGCCTGGACTTGTCATCTCTGCTGTAGGACTTGCAAGGTAGTCATTAGATTTTAGGCTTGTTAGAGACTTGTAGCTTGCCACTGATGTTAGAGAACCACAGAGACCAAGTAATGAGGGTGTGTCTTCTTTACCTGAAAATTAGGATAAAATAACTAAAATCATTAATTGCTCTTGCAGAATTATATCCATAAGGTCCTAAAACATTAGAAACAGACACACTTTAAAAGTATTACAAACACATAACTATAAAATCAAAGATCTACATCTCAACATGCTTGTCCCTGCCAGTCTTAAAAACATTATAGAGGATTATTTGTGCCTCTTATAAAACTTGATGTAGCTGTTTGAGAAAACATATTTTAGAGGAAAAATTTTAAAGTTAGTACTTTTTTTTTTTTTTTAAGAACACTTTCATATTCAGTGAGTAAAGGATAATGGGAAATTGCAAACTAAATTAAGTAACAGTGCTGAGGCTGCAGAAATACCAGGAAATCCATACTTAGGTAAAATAATGCATCAGAAGCAGGTTTTTGAGCCTGGTCAGATTGGACTGCCTAGCTTAATAGGAGAATTTTATTTTGGGAGACTACTCACTTATTTAACATTTATTCACCACCTGCTATGCATCAAGAACTTTAAGTTTGGACTTCAGTAGGACCATGAAAGTGGAATGGTAGATGTGTTTCCACAGCTAGGGTAAAGCAAGTTCTTTCCAGAGCTAAGTAAATGTCAAACCTGAATGTGTAAATACCAGCTATAAGTGGTTGCCTGGGGTTGTACAAGTCTAAGGTCTTTGAAAATTAGCAGGTTTCCAAAGATGGAAAATTTAGGTTTTACTAACACATAGAAGTGTAAACTGAGTCAGATATCAGATGTTTCTGAATGCTGTCTATTGTTTCAAATAGTGTCTGTGAAGTGTTCACATAGTCCTTTGTACTTACCTCACCTTGTCATACTTTATGGTAACTAAGGGGACTCTGTTTCCTTTACCAGACTATAAACTCTGAAGAAGGGCATGGATGTTGTTGTGTTTATTATAGCCCCAGTGCCTTATGTAAAGTAGATGCTCATTCAATAATTATATAATTAATGAATAGTGGTTCAGTGGAACTATGCTGGGACTCAGTATAGCTCCTATGTCCTCTTTAGTTATGTGACCTTGGGCAAAGCATCTTCTCAGAGCCTAATTCCCTCCTTTGTGCCATGGCTTGGAGTTATGTACCCCAGCAAAACATTTTCTTAATCTTAATCCATTCCTGTGCGTGAGAACCCATTGCAGATAAGACCTTTTGATGAGATTGCTTCAGCTAAGGTGTGACCCAACTGAATCAGAATGGGTCTTAATCTTATTACTGGAGGCCTTACAGAGAAGGCCACAGAGACAGAAGCCACAGGGGGCAGTAAGAAGCTGGAACCTGGAAGAGAAAGGAGAAGACACCACCCTATCCATTGCCACATGATGGATGGCCAGGGATTAAGGATCACCTGCTGCCAGCCCCAGAATGTCACTGTCTTAAGGAAGAAAGCATCACCTTGGATTCATGCCTTGATTTTGAACATCTAGCCTCAAAACCGTGAGCCAATAAATTCTCATTGTTTAAGCCAACTCATTGTATGGTATTTGTTTTAGCAGCCAGGAAACTAAAACACATCGAAAAATGGGAACAGATACCAAAAGATGACTGATGCTAACGTTATGGTTTTGCTGACAGGTAAAACACAGAAAAAACATAACAGCATTTAGAAAAGATAAAAAGTATTTTTACTTTTAGATTTAAAATTTGTATTTCATGTTTTGTCGGGGTCAAAAGTTATAGGTGTTCCAAGCACACTTTTAAACTTCAAAACTCTTCTCAGGCCGAAATCAGCTCTCTAGAATTCTTGCTAAATGCTCCATTATTGACACTGCAATTTTTAAAGAGATTTAATGCTAATTACATATAATTTTAATATAAAGATTTTCATAAAGTAATTGCAAAAGATTATAAACAATCCAAATATCTAGCTTATTTACTTAAAGGAACACTATGCAGCTGTAAAAAAAACGATGAAGCTCTCACTACTGTGTAGTCATTTCCAGGATGTACTATTAAGTAAAAAAAAGCAAAGTGCAGAATACTGTATACAGTATATTACGTTTTATCTAATAAGGATGGGATATAAATTTATATAAATTTGCTTATATTCAAAAAATCAATAGAATAATTCAAAAATTACCTATGAAAGTGGGAGGGAATGCTAGAGATGAACTTTTAGCACAGTAAATTGACTAAATCCCTAGAGGGACATATTCTCAAGATAAACTGAATTAATCTTAAGCATTTTAAGTTAAATATTAGTAATCATATGGGTATTGTTATTATGAAACCAACCTATATAGTAGAATATAGCAGAAAGCAATCATATATATATAATTAGGAACCAATATTTTCATCATAAAAGATAAAAATATGCAATCATAAGTAAAAACTCTGAATCTTCCAAATTGAATTGTGAAATATCAGAACAAATTTGATATGTTTTTATTTTTAAAATTCCTAGGTCTATCCAATGAAAAGGCTGACCATCCAGTATTAATAAGGACTCCTAGAGCCCAGATTTTGGTCTCTAATACCATTTTTCCCTATAAGGAAGCAGGACTTCTTAGAGAAATTGCTGATCCAGGACGTGGAGCATAAAATGTACCAAAGTAACCGAAACATTCTTGTTTTACCAGAAAGCAAAGAAACTATGACAGACTACTGAGATGTCAAAAGGACAAAGGAGCCATCCTTGGGATTCTCTGACACTGGCCAAAAAGAACAGTGACCTGATGAGATGCACTGAGAAAAACCCACTAATGCTGCATTCTTGTCAAAGGTGTTTTTAACCTGAATAATAATGAACAAATTTTTGGACATTTTACAAAAACTGGCCTGGACTTTATATAACTGTCATAAAAGACACACACAAAAACTTGGGGAGTACTATTCTATATTAAAGGACACCAAAGAGATTGAAACTAAGTGCAATGTTTGATCTTTGATTGGATATTGGATATAAAAAAGAAAGCTTTAAAGGATATTACAGGACAAGTGGGGACTTTTGACAAATGAACTAATTATCACTAATATTATTATTGACATTAAATTTCATGAGAGTGATAAAGGTTTGGTTTTTTTAAGAGAATGTCCTTATCCCTAGGAGATACATACCAAAGTATTCAGAGGTGAAGTATCGTGTCACTTGCAATTTAATTTCAAATAGCTAAGTAAAAAAGAAAGTACGGATATATGGATAAATGGAGGGAGTATGAGTGCACAAGCACAAGAACAAGATAAAGCAAGTGTTGTTAAATATTAATAATTGGTGAATCTAGGTAAAGGGTATATAGATGTTTATTTTCCTGTTCTCCTAACTTTCTGTAGGTTTTAAATAATCCAAAATAAAATTTGGGTGGGGGAAGAAGACAAGGCACATCAAGCATGTGCCGCAATGGTTTATTGCCCCAGAGAAACAAACCATAGAGCAGAAATGAGTGGAAACAAACAAGAAAGCACAAGGGGGGAAATCTATCCACAAAAGCCAGCCTACAAAGACACACAAATAGCCTCTGAAAATACTTATGTTGTGGAGCATACCAGGTAGTGTTGTGCCCTCCAAGAGACTAAAAGGGGCTTCACTCCTGCCCTCATTAATAAAGAAAGGGGAGAAAAGGAAGCAGAAGGATCTAAAATGGTTATGTTCATTGTGATTGCAGCTATGCAACTATGCTTATGGAAATAAATAAACAAAAAATTTTAAAACTATCAGAAAATGATAGGTGATTGCTTCCAAAATATTCTTGAATATTGTTGCTATGTCAATAGCAATTTGTGTGTGTATGTTTGTGTGTGTGTATTAGAAAATACCAAGTTTGTTTAAAACCCCTGAGTTAATATTTTTAAAACTTCATTGGTCATCCTTGGGAACCAATTCATTATTCTGAAAACTGGTCAATAAAGATAAAGAATCAAGTCCACTGTTTTTGTGTAAAGCTTGTATTTAAGGTTAAATAATCAATGAAGAAAAGGTTTTCTTTATAGAAGAATCCCAGGTAACAAATGCAAAGTAATAATAGAATAACACTCTTTGGTGACCCCTAATGAAAGGACTTTGGCAATGATCCGCAAGGTCTACTAAAGCCATAGATGAAAGGCTGTTGGGGAAAGTTATAAAGGATGACTATGACAGACAAACTGTGGGGTGGCCCTTCCTGATTGCTATCTTTTAGTATTTACACCTTATGTGATCCCCTCCTCCTAAGTGTAGGATAGACTTGTGACTTACTTCTAACCAACAGAATATGGCAAAGGTAATGGGATGTACATGATTCTGTGTATGTGATTGTGTTATATAGGATTGTAACCCATCTTGCTAGGGGAATCTCCCTAACTGGCTTTAAAAAGCAAACTTCCATGTTGTGAGCTGCTGTAAGGAGGGCCACACAGCAAGGACATGAGGGTATCTTCTGGCTGATAGCCAGCAAGAAACTGAGGCTCAACAGCTTGCAAAGAACCAAATGCTGCTAAGAACTATGTGAACTTGGAAGTGGGTCCTTCTGAGCTGTAAAGGAGATCGAACCCTGATGGACACCTTGATTGCAATTTGCAGAGTATCCAGGACTTCTGACCCACAGAAAATGTGAGATAATAAATTTGTGTTGTTTTAAGCTACTAAGTTTGTGATAATTTATTATGCAGTAATAACTACTACAATGGCTCAGGCTGTTAACACCTGAACACACTGATGGATCCTAATGTTACAAAAAGAGAGACATCTCAACATTTTTTACCTCTTGGTTTGATTTAATAGAAATTACAGAGTACCACTCATGAAGTATTCTTATAAAAGAACACACAAATCTGATTAAATCTCTAAATATAACTACCAGGTTACAAGATTTATAGAGAATAGAGGAACATGTTAAATGGCACCTGATGGATGCAATCAACAAAATGCAGAGTGCTGGAAATTCAATGAACCAATTTTCTTTTTGGAAAAAAGGAAAGAAAGGGAAGGGAGAGCTGTTACAAATTAATATAATGATATACAAGACCTATTAATCAAATACAATAAGTGGCCCTTATTTGCAGTCAGATTTGAAAAAAATCACATGTAAAAAGACATTCTTGAAACAATAAAGGATATATTTGATATCTGATGATATAGAGGAATTATAACTATAAATGATATTCTGGTTATGTTTTTAAAAACCTTTCTTTTTAAAGCTGAGTTGATGTGTTTTGGTTTTGCTTTAAAATAATCCTATGAGGGTAGGGCCAGAGGAAGTATGTGAGGTGAAACAAAACTAGCTGTTTTGATAGCTGTTGAATGTGGGGAAGGGTACATTGGGTTCAATATGCTTTTCTATCTTTCCAAATAAAAGTTAAAATAATTTTACACCAAAAAAGAGGAAATGTGGGCTTTCACTACATTACCAGGTAATGAAAGTGAAAATGTAAAGAGTAGATAAGTGTGAGAGTTAAGTAATCTTAATAAGATCTAACAATGAATTGATATGGAGGAAAGTCTTGTCAAGGTTAACTAACAAACTTACAAGCCCAGATGACTGGGAAAATAGTAGGTGCTAACAGAAACAAGTTAGTCATTAGGAACAGAAAATGGATTTTTGTTTTGTAGCAAGAAAGATCAGTTTGTTTTAAATATATTGATATGGAGTCTGGATTCTAAAAGTATTCAGATGGGACTGTTAAATATGTTAAGTTAGAAGTCATTCATTTAGCACAATTTATTGGGTGCCCTCTATGTGCTAGGTTCTGTGATAAAAAGATAAATTTAAAGGACCACTTCTTAACCATAGGGAACTTAATATACAGTGGAAACAGCACAACTAGAAAACTATAATAAATGCAACACGTATAATGAGAGCAGGAAGTAAAGGATATCATGGAGGCTCAGAGCAGAAGCCTCCAAACCAACTCATGCCCAAGGAGGTAAAAACCAGATGAGGCAGAAAGCCAGCATGAACAAAGGTACCGAGGAAAAAAATTAGACCCAGTGTACAGGGAACTACTGAAAAATGAGAAAAGATGGATGGGTAAAGGACACAGAAGACTTGAGATAACATGTTAAGGAGCCTGGAAATTATCTTGTCATAATAATAATTATTGTTGTTTTGTTCCTGGAAGTAATTAAAATCTTTATAGGCCTTAAGTTTTCTAATATTGTCATACAATTAGAGATTTTGTGTGTATGATTGTGAGAAACAAGAGAGACAATTTTCAAATAAGATCTGTATGTACTCTTCTCAGAAGATAATTTACATATAGTTTAACAGCTGCAGCATATGTCTGCCATTAGTGTAAGAAATCTGCCTAAATTGAGCCAGTTTACAGTTTAATGTTACTATTAAATAATAGAGACCTGCCCATTAAATCTGCCTCAAAAAAGTAATGAATTTTTTACTGAAATTTAATGTGACAAATACCTGCCGAAAGGGAGATGGCAAAAGAAATTAGATATTTTACCCCTGTCAAGCAGATTCCTAGTTATGGGAAAATCCTTCTGGGTTTTCCCCTGCAAATAAATGGAGAAACCTGAATCTGCTGTGACATTTGGAAATTAAAAAGAAAAAGAAATCTTATAAGTAGAGTGCTGAAACCAGAGTGGAAAATAATGGAATGCCTTTTAATATTATTTAACATTATTTTAACCAGAAAAGAAAAGCACTAAGTCCATTGGTGTCTTAAAATTTCAAACTCATTCTTATTTTAAAAGTACCCAAATTAACCCAGAGAAGGAGGCTACCCCTGATTTTGGCAACAACAAATTTTATCAATATCAAGTCTAATAACGGTAATATTTATTGAAAACTATAAGCTAGGCCCTGTGTTAAATGCATAAATTATCTTATTTAATTCTTAAAAAACCCACTAAGGTCCATAATAACCCCCATTTTGTAGATGAGAATATATATGTGTCCAAAAGGACCACAAACACTAAAATCAAGTTTTCTGGATTCAGAACCTATATTGGTCAAACTCATACACAAGGAGCCAATGAAGCCTTTTATGTAGGGGAATTAGAGGGTTAGTTTGTATTTTACATAATTGAGGGCCAAATGAAGCATGATTTTGAGGAAAATAAGATGGATTTAGACCAGGGGTTCTTAATCTTTTTTTTTTTTCCATGGACCCCTTTGTCAGTCAGGTGAAAACCACGGACCCCTTACTAAGTCCATACTATACTGTGTATTATTTAATAAATATATCACACCAACACCAACACGTCCCCACAAGAATAATATTTTTTTGAATTTCCATTCAAGCTCATGGACCCCTTGTTAAGAACCCCTGATTTAGGGAAACCAGGAAGAAGGCTATGGCAGTTGCCTGAGCGAGGTTAGTAACAGGATACAGAGGAGGGAACAGATGCAGAAATCTTTAGACAGTTAGATTGGTAGGACTTGGTAATGGCAAGATGTTAGCTGGCAGGAGTCATGGATGACTAGGTTTTTAGGATTGATGAGTGAATGATGAGATCATCAATTATATAAGAAAGAGAAGTTTGGGGTGGGAAGAAGATCAGCAGGAGCAGGGAGAATCAATGAACACACATCCTAATTTTAAGGAATGCAGATATTCCTTAGCCTTGTTTAAGTAAAATAAAATGGCCACCTGTATTGGGTGTTGCCAGGGGAGACCCTTTTCTAGAAGACAGAAAAAATTGGCCTGCAGGGGCTTTCTGAGAAAAGGGAACAATGGAATGCACCCTACAGAACTGCAGATAAGCAACAACTGCTTATAAACTAGTTTTGGTCCAGTGGAGATAGCGTAGCAGAAAGGACAAGCATACCATACTAATCAGCATACCATACTAATCAATGTCTATCTGCCCTTCACTTTGTAAGACTCCCCCTATGTAAAATGGAAACTTAATGTCAGCCAATCAGACCATTTCCTCACTTTCTTCCACCTTTCCCTATATAGGCTTTCCTTTTTCACCTCCTTGGTGGAATTCCCTTCTATTTTCTGAATGGGATGCTGCCCGATTCATTAATAGCTCAATAAAGTTATGGGATCTTAAATTTAATGCTGTTGAACAGTTTTTCTTTTAACAGTTTTTGTGATGAAGATGGGACCCAAAGGCAAATGCTGATGGCTCTGGTAACAATGAGAAAGACCAAAGAAAGCCTGTTGACCCCTTGAATTTTCTGTTCTCCTTGCCATCTTCAAGAGTTGTGAGTGAGGCCCTCTTGGATCCTAGTTCTGCTTTGTGTTCGAGCTTTCCAATATCACTAAAGGTTAGCAGGTCAATTTTGTTGATGAGAAGGCTCACATTTTAAGCCTGTGTCCTAGCCTTTTGGTGCAGTCCACAGCTTCATTTCTGCTACTACTGGTTTCTTTGTTCAATGCACAAGGTAGGAAGTGCTTTGTCTGTGCACAGGGTAAGAAGTGAAATAATAAAGATGGGATCCTTAAACTCTATATACTGTGATTCTCTACCTTTGGCACCCCACCATATTACATGTTCAAAAATTTTGGGCTGGAAACTACCTATCTAACAAAATAGCAAAATCTCACCAAAGACTACCTAGAGTTGCAATGGCCATTAGGAGGAATGTTCCAATTAGACAAACTTAATACTCATCTAGAAGTGCACTTAAGAAAAAGGACTTCCAAATTAAACAAGCCAAATAGGATGCCTATTTTAATTGGTACTCAGAGTCTACTAAGAAACTGCAAGACTCTAAAATAGCTTCATTAAAGGTTTCTTTACAAAAGGCAAATGAGAAATTAAAAGTTCATGAGGCTTCTCTGTTTTCTGTGTTTCTGTGTTTTTATGTCTGACTCACAGCTGAAAATTTTAAATTGAAGCTGTAAGTGCTGTGTTTGTCTGTCTGTCTGATGTATATTTCCTACCTCCAGATGGTATTACCAAATTAACTTATAAAAACTCCTTTAAGGAGCTTTATTCAGTTGGCTTAAAGATAAATAAGTACTTACATATAAATTAAAGTCCAAGAAATTAAGGAAACCAAACTTCTAATATTTACAATGGGAAAAAAAAAAAAAAGAGTATTTGTAGCACTAAACCCAGATGTTTTGTTTTGTTTTAAATTAAGTTAACACAGTTCAGATAAACCTTTGACAATTGGGACTAGTTTAATATTGTTAGTTAAATGAAAATTGCTATTTCTCCTGAATTATCAATGTTAAGTAGAATACCAGCATACAATTTTATTTTACTTGGGTAGGCTCTTCCTAAATTTATACAGCTAGTATTTTATCTTCTAGATTTTTCAGATGATGAAAAATGTAAATTTGTGTTTAACCAAATTGAGTTTTTATTCAGACGAACTTTAAGAATAATTGTGTTTTGTAAGATGTTGGCTTGAAGGCAGTTTCCAAGATCTTTTTGGTAACTTAAATATGTAAGATATGCAGGATGGTTCTTGTTAAGGAAAAACAGAGTAGTTTTCTCCCAAAGTAAAATGACTGGTTATTACTGAATGAGAAACAGGAATGTGTAAGACAAAACCTGAATGAATATAGAAAGTTGTAAAAAGTTTGCAGGAAAGGAATTATATTTTTTGTGGTCAAGGTTGGCTATGATTTGATAGGTTTATAAGATTTTTAAGAATTTTCTCATCAGACAGTATCTTCATACAAAACTGGAATTTTATTTTCTCTCTAAAAAGACAAAGTTTTCTTAGATTATTGGTCTGCTCTTAGTAAGGGTTATAAAAAGTTGTTCTCAACGATCTGAATAAATGCTTGGAAGGCAAATATTCTGTACCTTATCAGAATAATCTCCTTTATATTGACCTTATTACCCTTTATTGTTTAAGAAAGCATGCCTTCTCACTTTTGAAAGAGCTA
>JAQZBX010036467.1:0-24175 GCA_029593785.1 Cabassous unicinctus
TATGTCTGTTAGGTCTAACTTGTTTATCATATTGTTCAAGTTCTCTGTTTCCTTGTTGATCTTCTGTTTAGTTGTTCTATCTAATGATGTGAGAGGGGTGTTGAAGTCTCCAATGATTATTGTAGAAATGTCTATTTCTCCCTTCAGTTTTGCCAGAGTTTGTCTCATATATTTTGGGGCACCCTGGTTAGGTGCATAGGTATTTATGACTATTATATCTTCCTGGTGGATCATCCCTTTTATTGATATATAATGGCCTTCTGTATCTCTTATAACTTTTTTGCATTTAAAGTCTGTTTTGTCTGATATTAGTATAGCTACCCCTGCTCTTTTCTGGTTACTATTCGCGTGGAGTACCGTTTTTCCAACCTTTCACTTTCAGCCGGTTTTTATCCCTGGGTCTAAGGTGAGTTTCTTGTAAGCAGTATATAGAGGGCTCATGTTTTTTTATCCATTCTATCAGCCTGTATCTTTTGATTGGGGAGTTTAATACATTCACATTCAATGATATTACTGTAAATGCACTAGTTACTTCCTCCATTTTATTCTTTGGTTTTCTTATGTCATCTTATTTTTGTCTATCTTTTTACTCTTTTAGTTATCTTTCTGCTATTCTTTCTTCCATACTCTCCACCAAGCCTCTCTCTCCTGTCTTTTTCTTTCAGGTTCTAAGGCTTCCTTTAATATTTCCTGCAAAGGTGGATTCTTTTTTGCAAACTTTCTTAGTTTCTGTTTGTTTGTGAATATTTTATACTCACCTTCATATTTGAAGGACAGTTTTGCTGGATAAAGAATTCTTGGCTGGCAGTTTTTCCTCTTTCAGTTTCCTAATTGTATCATACCACTTTCTTCTTGCCTCCATGGTTTGTGAAGAGAAATCTGTACTAAGTCTTACTGGACGTCCCTTGTATGTGATCGTTTGCTTTTCTCTTGCTGCTTTGAGAATTTTCTCTTTATCTTTGACATTTGACATTCTGAGTAGTATGTGTCTTGGCATAGGTCTATTTGGATTTATTCTGATTGGGGTACAGTGTGCTTCTCGGACATGTAAGTTTCTTTCTTTCGAGAGAGTTGGGAAATTTTCAGCTATTATTTCCTCAAATACTCTTTCTGCCCCTTTTCCCTTCTCTTCTCCTTCTGGAACTCCCATGACACGTATGTTGTTGCGTTTTGTGTTGTCATTCAATTCTCTGAGCCCCTGCTCAATTTTTTCCATTCTTTTCTCTTTCTGTTCTTTTCTCTCTTCAATTTTAGCTGTTCTGTCTTTGGTGTCACTTATTTTTTCTTCTATCATTTCGAGGCTGCTGTTGTATGCCTCAAATGTGTTTTTGATCTTACCTATTGTGTCTTTCATTCTCACAAGCTCTGTTACTTTTCTGTTCAGGGATTTCAAATTCTTCTTTGCATTCACTCAATGTCTTCTTGATGTCATTTGTCTCTTTAACTATATTGTCTTTCATCTCATTAATTTGATTTTGGAAATTAGTTCTCTAATTTAATAATCATCTCACTGATTAGTTCTCTCAAATTCTGCATCTCTTCTGGGACTTTGATGTATTCCTTTTCTTAGGCCATGTCTTCTATTTTCTTAGTATGGCTCATAATTTTTTGCTGATGTTTAGGCACCTGGTTAGGATGTAGTTTACTCAGATGCTCTATGTCTTTCTCTTTTATAGGGATTTATGGCTGGAGGCTGTGAGTTACCATAGCTCTTTGATTTTTGGCTCAATTATTAAAATTGTCCTGCTGGTTTCTCAAAACTGGGCACTGGACTCAGTAATTCATTGTAGAGTCCTAGGGCCTTGGGCAGGGAGGCTACAGAGGCCAAAAGAAAAGCCTCTCCTACTTATTTTTAATTTTCTTGTGTGCACTTCCTTGGTCTGCCAGGAGGTGGCGCTCTTTGGCAGTTCTCAATTCAATGCCTGGTCAGGGTGTATTTGTTGCAACACAGACCAGATCAATGTGATAAAGCTTCCTGTCTGGAGGCTAGGAGACCTGTAATTCAAATTTTCTCTGAGAGAGTTCTCCAGCCTTCTCTGGCAGCCCCCTCCCTTTTTCCGGCTAGGAAATATTTCCATTCCCCTCTGAGTCCTCAGCAATCAGTCTCTGTTAGCACAGGAGGAGATCGGGAGGGTTGTATATCTTTAGTCCCTTGCAGGTTCCAAGGCAAACAGTGGCGCAGCCCCACCCGGCCTGGAAGGGCTCCTGGGACACAGCAGACCAAATTTGTGAGTCCAAAGCTGAGTCAGCCTTAAGCTGTGTCCCTCTCTCTCCCCTTTCCTGGAGAGTCCTCAACAATTAGTCCAGGCTAGAAGAGAGGAAGATTGCGAGGGTCGATTTCTACAGTCCTTCAACAACTCCCAGGGCAAACCACTGTGTGGTCTCACCTGGCCTGGAAGGACTCATGGAGCACAGCAGACCAAATTTGTGGGTCAGAAGCTGAGTCAGCTTTAGGCTGTGTCTCTCTCTCTCCCCTTTCCTGGGGTGATAGATCCCTAGAGCCCCCTTTGTCTGTAGTCGCCGGCCCAGAGGCCCAAGAATTCTAAAGAGTTTTTAGTGTGGGGGAGGGTGCCGGCAGCAGCAGCTGCCACTGGCTCCAATTCACAGTTCTATCATCGTGATGTCCCTCTTTCGTCCCTCTCCTCTGGGTGGTGTGCAGCCTTCACCTGCTGTCCTAAACTCTAGAAGATCTTTTTTGGGGCTGTTTCAGCCTGTCCTCTAGCTATTTTTCTGGAGAAGAGATTCCTGTGTCTTACTAGTCTGCCATCTTCCTGGAAGTTCGGAGATTATCTTTTTAAATCCTTTCTCTGGTATGTCCAAAGGCTAGTCCTCTTCATTGATGGTTTCTGAATTTTTATCTTGTTCCTTTGGATGGACCGTTTTTTCCCATTTCTTTGTGTGTGTCATAATCTTTCATTGTATACTATACATTTTAATATTTTAGTGAGTTAATGCTGGAATGTAGTCCCTGAGCCATCTAGCCATTTATTCCTTAATTTTGCATTCAGCTAGTGATATGACAGAGATTTTCTTGAGTGCCAAGAGCAAACAAAATCAAACAAGGTAAAGTAAAAAATACTTTTCACAGTCTTTGAAAATTTGCTCTGCACTGATGGGTGATCTCCTTCAAAGTTAGCTCTCCTATCAATAAAATTGAAAAGTATTAGGTTCTCTTTGTCTTATCTCAGCCTGAATCTTATCCTTGATTTGCACTCTTGGCCTCCCATTTACAGGAATCTGAATGCCCCCTCTATTCCCTACTAAAAAGAATTTCCTCCTTCCTGGGAGCTCTCTTGTGTGTCTGAGTGTCTGTAATCCTTTGCCTCAGGCTGTTTTGACTTGTTTCTTTTTTATATATAAAAAATATTTCTTTATTTTTAAAGAAGCTTTAGATTACATAAATGTTACAATGAAAACATCGTTTCCCATATACCCCATCCCCTTCCCTTCCCATAAATCCCCCTATTAACATCTTTGATTAGTGTGGTACATTTGTTACAATTACGAAAACATATTGAAGCATTGCTGCTAACCATGGTCTATAGTTTACCTTATCGTTTACACTTTGCACCGCACAGTTCTATAGGTTTTGACAAAATGTATAATGGCCTGTATCTGTCATTGCAATATCATATAGAACAATTCCAATGTCTCAAAAATGCCCTATGTTACACCTATTCTTCCCTCTCCCTCCTCTCAGAACCTCTGGTGACCACTGTCTTTAAATCAATGTTACAAGTTCTTCCATTACTGGAACAATGATAAGTCTATGTTAGTCCATAGTTGCATTCCCCCCTTATATTTGTTCATTCCTCAATCTTGAAGATTTAGGGATGGTGATGCCCACTCTGCTTCTAATTGAGAAGGGGCTTGGATCCCATGAGACAGGTGGATGGAACTGTCTTGCTAACAGTTGTAGATAGTCTCTGTTTTTTGGAATGGGCGTTGTCCATCATCATCCTTTTGTTAGTTGTCCTGGTTGAGTCCAATGAGCTATAGAGTAGGTGTTGGCTACAGCTCTTCTGGGATTCAGGGCTCAACCAGCATATGAACAGCCAAAAGATTTAAATCTCTGGGACATATATTTAATGGGTATAGTGCTAATTATAGATTCAAAAAAAAGGGGGCAAAAGAACAATGTGTAGGAAAATTATAAATGAGCCTAACTCTGATACATTCAGGAGATATGTTATCATATATTCCAAGGTAAGGCCAACCGGCAAGGTGATAATTTCCTGGGGTTGTCTGCCCTGTCCATAATGTCAAGATGACTGTAGAACACTCTGGAGCACCCCTGCTTGAGGCTCTGTTTACTGTAGCAATCAGTGAGATCCTCCTGACACATGCAAAAGCATAACCTCTGGAATGACTTCCCGACTCACTCTGAAATCTCTTAGCCATAAAAATTTATTTGTATTTAATATTTCCCCTTTTTAGTCTAAGTCTTTTTCCAAATGCATCACTAGCTGCAGCTTGGTAATAATCCCTCTGTGACAAGAAGGCTCATCCCCATGAGACATGTCCCATGCTGGGGGGAAGGTTGTGTGTTTATATGCTGAGTTTGGTTTTGAGAGAGGCCACATTTGAGCAACAAGGAGGTTTTGGGGAGGCAACTCTTAGGCAATATATATTACTAGGCTAAGTTTCAATTTCATAAGAACAAGGTTCATAAGTACAAGCATCTATATCAAGGGCCTCACATACTCTCCGTGTACTTTAGAGATTCTTGCCACTCTATTAAAGAATGTACAGAATTCCCCAGGATGGGAATTTAATATTTTGTTGGTTATTGTGGGGAGAATGCTCAGGTTTCTCTTCAGCTCATATAAATCTTTTGCATTTTAGTTGTTTTTTTTATACTGCTTTAGCCGTCCACAGTCTCCTGCCTGCAGAGCAAGTTCCAGGAGGACAAACCAGAGATGAGTGTCATAGTTCAGTTTTTCATGGTGTCACTCAATCAATAGGCAGCATCATACAGGAATTCCAGCATGCCCATAGGGCTTACTCTGCTCCCTCCAGTCCAGGAACCCACAATGGGAGCAAAGGCCAGCTCCACATCATGCCAGAGAGGGGACAGGGAGGGACCAGCAAAGGTGCCGTGAGGTTTTCCTACCATTTTTCTTTCTCTTACAATTTTTTAAGTTGTGTGTCCTTGATTCATCACTCACCCAGTTATTGCAACCCTTTAACTGTTTCCAGAATTTTGAGGAAGGTGGTTGGGCCATTTTTTGCTAGTTATTCTAAGATTCTGTGAGGAATGGAGCCTTGGAGCATTTTTTGCTGCCATGTTGGTCGACTGGAAGTAGATTTAGTAGTGAAAGAAAAGGAGGTGAGAGCTGATACAGGCTCATGTGTGGTACAATTGAGAGCATAAGGAACCAGGAAATTATGGTGCTCAGCCTGGCGTGATCAGGAAGAAGGTAAGTTTGAATGAGATGTTCCATTGCCTTTTACATAAGTTTTTTTTTTTTTTAATCTGTTTTCTTAATCTTACTTAATGTTAACCTGTTACTCATTGAATGGAATTAGATATTTCTTTTCTACATGAAGGAATATGGATCTATTTTGCCAGATATTTTTCTAATGTTCCATTTAAATAAAATAAATATGGGGAGCAGATGTGTCTCAAGCAGCTGAGCACCTGCTTCCCACATGGTAGGTCCCAAGTTCGGTCCCCAGTGCTTCCCAAAAACAAAACAAAACAATACAAAACAAAACAAAAACATAAAAACCAGCTCAGGGAAGCCGATGTGGCTCAGTGATTGAGCACTGGCTTCCCACATAAGAGGTCCTGGGTTCAATCCCCAGCCCCAGTACCTCAAAAAATAAATAAATAAATAAATAAATAAATAAATAAATAAATAAATAAATAACAGAGCAAGCACTTCTTATATCATTTTTCACAAATGACTTTTTAAAAATAAGATAAAGAATTTTTATGGTGAACCCTCAGTCAAATGCTTGTCAAGATAATGCTTTTCACATGATTTT
Source organism: Cabassous unicinctus (assembly GCA_029593785.1). Lineage (NCBI taxonomy): Eukaryota > Metazoa > Chordata > Mammalia > Cingulata > Chlamyphoridae > Cabassous > Cabassous unicinctus. Next base: position 5,992 of record JAQZBX010036467.1, read on the forward strand.
AAGTCCTCATTCACTTGATTATTTATAATTTATAAGATGCACTATCATAGCTTGTTCCATAAGGTTAAATCAAGAGTAAGCAAATGTTAGTATTTTGGTAAAACCACTTCCCACTCAATGGGTGACTTGACTATTTTCAAAGTATTTGCCTACAGTATTTTATCATGTTGCCCACATCCGAATAAGTATGGAATGAGTGTTCCCTGAGCACTGAGAAATGGTACTGATCATTTGTCTCCTTGCTTTTGCCCCCTGTTGGTTTGATGGTTAGTTGAAGTTCATAAGACACTTAACATTCTTTCAGAGAAAACTCTCATTAGAAGAAATAAAAATAAAGAAGGTGGAAAGACATCAAGGCAGGTAGAAGGAAACATGGAAGCACAAAGGTGAAATAGAAAGGCTGTGGTTTTGTAATGTCAAGCCTGAAAACAGAAAATGAAAACAGAATCATGGAATAAAATTTTAAAAAGCTATGAAATTATGTAACAAGAGAAATAGAATATTAAATCTGAAGAACAAAAACAAAGCCATGTGATTTATAATAAATAAAGAGGAGATTGACTCAAGAGCTCCTGAAATCTCTGTGAGGGCACAAAAGAAAGAACTGGACCAAAGTGTCTCTCATGGTCATTTTACATCTGTAAAATAAGGATGGAAGCTGTAAATTTTGAAATGATAGAAAATGACCTTGAAGGAGGAATCGAAGAGCTAGTCCAATTTTATATTGGGCTGAATAAGTTGAGTACCTTCATTTCATTAAAGTGCTATGCAATGATCAATTGACTTTTGAGATTCCGAGACCATTGGAATTCCAGCTGTCCTTGGGATTCTCTCACCTTATAATTTTGGTACCAAAGTCTTACAAGAGCTATCTGTGTAGAAAAAAAAATCAGTGATGTTAAAAAAAGCAATCATTCGTAAGAAAAATTCCAAAGAGAGCAGTAATATATTACGATGAAAGTGCCAAAGATATGAGAAATAAAGACAATTGTTACAAGACGCAATGGCTTTAAATGTTTGCTTTCATGTGACAGATGTTTTTAACCAAAGCTCAACGCTGGCACTTTGAGTACACTTATGATTTTAATTTGTATTCTATCCTCTTTTCATATTGATGTCTATTTACAACATCTGTGAAAGCTCTGTAACCTGAATTTGACAGGGGAAAGCAAACAGACTGCTTTTGGAGTGTTTCCATTAAGTCCTCCTAACAGACTGTTAACAAAAATCTTAAATAGCTATTCTAATCATCAACAGCAATCTTACACAAATTAAATTAGACCCAAAGGACCCGATTAACTTTAAAATGCCTTACATGCATGTACCATAAATTAACCCTCCCTTTTCTCCCCTTTGGAGTAGAAATAGGGTTGGTTGTTCATTGCAAGTCAGATTCCGAGTTAAAAAAAAAAAAAAAAAGAAAAAGTTAGCATGCTTGTTAGATGCATAAGGACATGGAGACAGGATTTCATTTTCTTTATCAGGAAACCACACTTCAGTGCCTAGAAATTCAGTTAGGCCACAGCCAAGCTCTCCCCCTTTACATGCAAATCAGACACTTTGAAAGAGAAGTAGGATTTTCACTGAAGTTACCTGGAAACAACAGCTCCTCTAATCAGCTCATGGAGGGCTTATTGCTAAAGAAAGAAGCCATATATCAACTGGCATTAACGTTAAAAAGATGCCATCAGCAGAGGTAAAAGCTGAACTAGAATTTCTGCAGTTCAAACCCACCAATCAAGAAATAAGCTAGATTCATGATTTAAAGTCTAATTACAACCACAAATCAAGGAAAAACCATTTTTTACAATCTGCTGTTCTCTACTCTCTCCAAATCCCCTAGAAGTCTGTCCACATGTATTTCTTGAATTTTCACTCATCCCAAATCTCAGCCAACAGTTTCATCATCTGTACATTTGGTATAGCCTCCAATCCTCGCACGTGTTGGATAACTTCCTTCCAGCTGCATGGAAGACATGATTTCAGCCCAAATCAATAGCAGCGAATGAGGAAATCAATTCATACTAAAGGCTAGAAACCAGTAGAACAACGAAAACTACATTTCCAAGAACTTGCTGGTTTGAGTAACAAATGTCCTTTCAACCCCCACAGACTTCCACAGCCACCCATACTGTCAACTCCTTTGCCTCAGGGTGTCCTCAGGATAAGTCCTTTCATGAATAGGAGATGTCTCCTCTCCCTATCACTCCGGACACTACATCAAGGCCAGGGAAGGTGTTCATTGCCTGCAAAACGTCATTTGTACCTTACCAAACCAAAGCATTTTTCAGAAATGTACACCCCCACACACACACACATCTCAGGGAGATTCGACTCCATCAGGATCTCCAGGGATAAAACTTCATTAGTTCAAGCCAATGGCAGTTCCTTGGCCACTGTGCTTAGGCCAAGGGTGGGTACATAATCTGGGATGACATGGGCAGAATAAAAGAGAAAGACTCTATTTCATGCTTGAATGTAAACAAGGAAGCATGTATGGCCATTGCCACTGGCAGCCATATTGTGAGGATGAGGAAACCAGTCTTAGGACAAAACTTATGCTGCTCTACTTTTGGGATCCAGTTATGTAGATAAATGTCCATGTTGTTCATGCCAGCCTGGGTCAGGCATCTTGATTCCTTGCCACTGAAAACACACAACATCTTAAGTGGTCTTAGGAGCAATTTGTACTCCAATGTCCCCAATTTTTTCCTAGAATTCAACCACCAGTCCATATATCTGGACCACAAGAGGCTCTAAAGAGTGGACAATATATTCAGTATTGTTCACATTCTCCAGTGCTATAGAACTGTTGTTTAAAATCCACAAAAATCCTATCCTCATGCAACTAGACTTTTCCTATTTGCCTCCCAAAAGTCCTAGCTAGAGTAATCAGGCTAAGTTCAAGCTGGAATCACTGATAAATGAATAAGTGTACTTTTTTTTTTTTTTTTTTAAGGAAGGGAGTAAAGAATTTATTAAGAAACAAGAAAAGGAAGTGGATGTGACTCAAGTGATTGGGCCCCCATCTACCATATGGGAGGTCCAAGGTTCGATTCCCAGGGCCTCCCGGTAAAAAGCAAGCTGGGCTGAGCGGCGAGCTGGCCCGAGCAGAGAGCTGGCCCACGCGGAATGCTGGCCCACGCAGAGAGCTGGTGCAGCAAGATGATGCAACAAGGAGAGACACAGAAGAGAGGCAATGAGAGACGCAGCAGGTCAGGGAGCTGAGGTGGCACAAGAGATTGAGCAACCTCTCCACTATGGAAGGTCCCAGGATTGGCTCCCGGTGCCCCCTAAAGAGAAGACAAGCAGACACAGAAGAACACACAGGAAGCAGAAAGCAAGCGCAAAACAACAAGGGGGAGGGGGCAGAAATAAAAAAACCTTTAAGAAAAGAAAAAGAGAAAAAATAGAACAGGAAAAAGGAAAAGTACATGTCCGAGACACGGGTGCAGGCCATGCTACAGGGTGAGTCGTGGTAAATATACTTTCATATGAAGTTTGAGCTAAAAGTGTTTTTTGTTTTTTTGTTTTTTTTGTTTTAGTTTATCCAGCTTAATTGCTCTCCATTTTAGGTGAAACCTAGACTGGGGAAAGCAACTGACTAGAAATAGAGACAGAACGGAGTCCAAGTTTCCCAGCTCTTAGTTCAGTGATCACATTGCTGCTCTTTCCTAATGGCATATAGAAGCATGATACTGAGCTTCTGAAATGAAACCGTTAAGATTCTATACTTAATATTGTGTAACATATTCTTTGATTCAAAAAAAAATTTATATGTATCCAGTACATTTAATTGAGAAATGTATTTATTCATCTGTGTTTACTTTTTAGTTTTTGTTTATATTTTCAATTATTAAATGTACAAAACAAAGCTAAAAAAAAGATTCTATACTTAAGAAGTCTGACTTTTTATATTTGCCATATTAGCTGCTATTGTTGGTGCTTAGATGCAGTGAAATTCTAAAGAAACACAAACCACTGGGAAAGGTTTTAAACTCCAAGGTAAGGTTCAGCATTAGTTGTGTGATTGATGATACCTAGGCTTCTTTTAAGTGTGCTCTAAAATAATTAGAAATAGTTATTTAACCAAACAAAAGCCCCATATATATATATATATTTTTTAGAGAAGTTATAAGTTTACAAAACAAATATGCATAACACACAGTATTCTCATACATTGCCCCAGCCACACCTTATGCTATGACACATTTGTTACAAATAATGAAAGAATATCTTCATAACATTACTGCTCTCTATAGTCCATAGCTTATTTTTTTTAGAGAGTTTTTTAAATTTCTATATTTTAATATAAAAATGAAGCAGAAAAGACACGCTGACCTCTTACTTTGTACCCAATCCATATGAAATATTTCATTATGAAAATTGCTGCAAAACCAATTTGTGAAACACGATTTTCAATATATCCCTGTGCAAAAACACATACTGGCTTCTTTCTCCCATCTAACTTCAAGCCTACTGTATTCTCTGGCTGATTTTCAAAGCATTTTGTGACCACACACAACCAATTATTCAACCATTTCACTTCATCACCTCCTGTGCTCTCTAAAAGTCTGTACTGTAGCCAGAACTCACCACTTAACATTCCTTTGATATTCAGGAATATTCCTCCCTCCAGGTTTTAACTTATATTGTCCCAATATCTTCCATCTTCACCATGAGTCCAGCCCTTGGATAGGGCTCATACTTGTTTGTCAATTGCTGAGTAGTGTTCTCTAATTATTTCATATGTGTGGACCTTTTCTAATTGGATTGTAAATTTTTACAAGTAGGCTATGATTCCTTCCATTCTTATATTCCACAGAGCACCTCACACAGCATGAAATTCAAATGCTTTTAAAAAAGCTGATTGATGGATGGAGAGAAATAACCTGGAGGACAGGTGAACCAGTGCTCCCCACCCCCCACCCCTGCAGCGTGACGAAACCCAGAGCCTTTGTTGCCACTGGTCTGCCAGTGGCCTCTCACAGTAAGCCACAGGCTCTTATGAGCACAGAGAACCAGCCTTTCTTGTTCTCTTCGGCCTTGGTGCAGATTCTGTGTAGATCCGTTAAGATCCTCCTTTCTGGCAGACAGAATCTCAAATTTCAAAGGTTGCCTGTGACAATGATAATTCCTTCTAGTTCCAAGTAGGACGGGACCTAAGGTTGTCTCAGCAGAGTTCTTGTTCTCAAAATCCCCAGGCAGTTCTTGAATGTCCCGCAGAGATACGGAGTTATTCCTAACGTCTTATCTAAATCTCTTTGGCTGCGATTCAAGTCTGTTCCTTTTATCACAACCCTAAGTGGAAACAGGGACAAGGGCTTTCTTTGCTGAAAACCATGTCCACACCACATAACTGTTTCTTAAAGATGTATTACCCATCGGTTCTCTTTACTAGTTAAGGATGTGATGTTGTGTTTTATATTTGGTCTCAGTTTTAAAATCAATGTACTGAGGCAAGCCCTTTAAATTTTCAAACATATACAGAAAGTTCATCACGTTTGCTTTAAATATTTTACTTATGAAAGTAAGATATTATAGATATACTTGGTGTTCCCTATGTACTCCCTCCCAAGAAATAGCCACTATCCTGAAGCTAAGTGCACGTTCTTCCTGTTTAGTTTTTAAATCATACATGTATTTTTTTCTTTTTTTTTAATTTTTATTTTGAAATACTTTCAAATTTACAGGACTGTTACAAAAATAATACTGACCCCACACAGAAAACTTCAGCATACCCCTATCCTTCCAGATACCTTAGCATTTCGCCACATTTGCCTTATCAATCCATCTATCCATCTACCTTGCATCTAATTATCTACCTATTTATCTACTTCTATTTTCTGAACATTTGAGAGCAGGTTGCACACATCATACTCCTAGAATACATAATCCTTCCACGTACATTTCCTGAGAACAAGGATATTCACTTATGTAACCACCTTAAGTGCAGTTATCAAGTTCAAGAAATTTAACATTGATGTAAAGCTTATGGTCTACATTCCAATTGTTTCCATATGCCCCCAAAATGCCCTTTTGATCCTTTTCTCCTCCTTCGTTAGATCCCATCCAGAATCACAGATTGCACTTAATTGCCATTATTTCTTAGGTTGCTCTTTTTTCTTTTTAAATTGTGGGAGCATGTATATAACATAAACTTTCCCATCTTAACCACTCCCAAGGAGGCCATTTAGTGGGATTAATCACATTTGCAATGGCGTAGTACCCTTCCCACCTTCCATTACCAACAGAATCTCTACACCACTATGAATTAGCTCCCCATTCCCCCTGCCCTGCGCCCCTGGCAACCTGTACTCTGGTTTCTGTCTCCGTGAGCTTGCATAGGTTAAGATTCCACCAAGTTGACAATATAGATTGATTTCATTCACTAGTTTTCCATTGTAGACAATGATATAATTTATTTACCCTTTCTCCTATTGATGGGCATTTAAGTGGTATCCAGTTTTCCTCAATTACAAATTGTGTATTGAACATGCTTGTACTTATCAAATTATTGTACCTATTTGAGAGTTCATCTAGGATGTATATGTAGAAGTGGAATTGCTGTATTCTTATAGGATATGCACATCTTGAACTTTACTGGTCATTAAAACTTACTCTCAAAATTGCCAATGGAAAGTTACACTTCCGCTAGAAACTTTTAAGAGATTCTCACCAGCATTTGATGCCACTAGACTTAATTTTTTTTTGCCAGTCAGATGGGTGTATACATGGTATCCTGTTGTTCCATTTGTCATTTCTCTGATTGCTTATGAGATTAAGCATGTTTCCTTGTTTATTGATCCTTCTGGTTTCCTCTTTGGTTTATGGCTTATTTGTGATATTTTCCCATTTTATCTTTCTTACTGATTTGTAGACTGCAAAAAATATATATTCTGTTTGTCTAATCCTTTGTCAGTTATAAACATTACAAATATATTCACCCAGTTATAGCTTGTCTTTTAATATTGAGTGTCATATTTTATAGGTTTTAGGTTATTTTTTTTTTAATTAATGTAGCCAAATTTATCAATCTTTGTTCTATAGCCTTTTCTTTTAGGTCTTGTTTTACATTCATAAAAGTTGCTTTGTAAACATCTTGTAAACTTCTTAAAGTTTTGCTCCAGTCATATTTAGGTCTTTAATTCATCTGGAATTTATTTTGGCATTGGTATGAAGCAGAGATCTTATTTTATATTTTTCTATGGATAGTCCATTGTATCACTATATATATAATAGTCCAAATTTTTCCCTGGCTTGTTTTTTTATCCGTCATTACTGAGTTTCTTCATATACATGTGTCTATTTCTAGATGTTCTTTTCTGTTTCATTGGTTTATTTTTCTATACTTGTACTAATACTATACTTTTACTATAGTTTTCCAATAACTCTTTTGGTAGGACAAGTCCTGCAAACTTATTCTTACATTTAAAAATTGTCTTTTTTTTTTTCTTGACTCTTCCACCTGAATTTTAGGAACATTTTGTCTTAGTCTATGAAAAATCTGAGACATTGTTATCGGCTAATTTGTGGAAGAATTGATATATTTTTTATTTGGAATCTTCACAGCCCTAAACATGTTATATCTCTCCATTTATTTGGCTCTATATTTATGTATTTGTAATGGGGAGTGGGGGTACTTTTCTCCAAAAAGGTCTTTCACATCTTCAGATATTGTGAAGTTATGTTTCTATTGCTAATGGAAACTACTTTAATATTGCCTTTTCTAATTGGCTGTTCTTGATTTATAAGAGATAAAGTTCAGTCGTTGCTGAGTTTTTATATTCTAATAATTTATCTTTAGAGTCTCCGGGATTTTTGTGCAGCACAATTATATTATCTACAATAACAATGATTTTGTCCCTTTCACTCCAAACTTTCTGCCTCTAATTCCCCCTTTTGCTCTCACTGCATTGAACAGAAGTGTGACAATGTTCGTTCCTGACAAGTTCCATATTTTACTGAGTGTGCTGCCAAAACTTCATCCATGGGTACGATGTCTGCTGTAGATTTTTGATGGCCACCCTTTGTCAGATTAAGGAAAATTCCTTCATTTTAGTTGGCTAAGAAACATATTTTTTCATCATAAATTGAGTTTTTTTTTTCCAAGATTTTTATTTATTTATTTATTTCTATACCCCACCTCCCCCTTGTTGTTTTGCGCTGTCTGTCTGCTCTCTGTGTGTTCTTCTGTGTCTGCTTGTTTTCTCTTTAGGTGGCACCGGGAACTGATCCTGGGACCTTCCGGAGTGGAGAGAGGCACTCAATCTCTTGCGCCACCTCAGCTCCCTGATTTGCTGCATCTTTCATTGTCTCTCTTCTGTATCTCCTTTTGTTGCATCATCTTGCTGTACCAGCTCTCCACGTAGGCCAGCACTCTTGCGTGGGCTAGCACTCTGCGCAGACCAGCATTCCACGTAGGCCAGCTCTCCGCTCGGGCCAGCTTGCTTTTCACCAGGAGGCCCGGGGAATGGAACCCTGGACCTCCTATATGGTAGATGGGAGCCCAATCACTTGAGCCACAGCTGCTTCCCATAAATTGAGTTTTGTACTTTGTCAGGTGCTATGTTGCATCTATTATGATGATTGTATAGTTTTCCCCTGCTGAACTGTCACATTGATGGACTTTTTGATGTTGAACCATACTACCATTCGTGAGAAGTGCACTATTTGTCATTAGTGCTGGGCAGATTTACTTATTTTGATTTTGAATTTGTCATCTATATTCATAAGTGAGGTTGATCTCTAATTTGATTCCTTCTCTTCCTGACTTCATTTCTTTTCTTCTTGTCTTTGTCCAGCTTTAGTATCTATATCACGGCTACCAGGTTGCACATTTCATACCAATGTAAAGAGTGTTCTGTGGATTGTACAACATTGAGGCACTGACCTAGTTTACTTGAGTTTCCTGAATTTGGTTGGAGAGTTTCCTTCTTTTTCTGGCTTTTAAATAGTGTGTATAAATAGAGTTTACCTCTCTTCACAAATTTGGTTAAATCCATCAATAAATCCATCAGGCCTGGTATCTTCTTTGGTTGTGTTGGAAGGGGAAAGGTGACCACTTATTCAATTGATTTAATGGTTTATTGATATTACGGTTGTCTATCTAATGATCTGATGTATGTCTTAAAAGGATCATCCCTCTGAATGCTGGGTTTGAAAGAATTGAAGGATGGTAAATGGTAGAATTAAGGAGACCAGTTGGCAGGGGAGGGGCGGGGGCAATTACACTATTCCAGGCAAGAGAAGATGGTGGCATGGACTGGTGGTTGTAGTGAAGATGTTGAGAAATTCTCAGCTTCTTTAAATATTTTGAAGGCAACGCCAACAGGATTTGATGTGGACTGGAAATTAACTGTGAGAGAGTAGAGAGAAGTAAAGGTTTTGAGCCTGAGCAATTTAGGATGGAGTTACCATTAACTGAAAATAGAAAGACTAAGGTCGAGCAGGCTTGGGGGAAGAGGATCAGAAGTTCAGTTTTGGACATGTAAGTTTGAGATGTCTATTAAGCAGACAAATGGAGATGTTGAGGAGGCAGAAGAATGTATATCTGGAGTTCAAGTGAGAGATTTGAGCTTGAAATAGGAATTTGGGAGTTACCAGCATACAGATGATATTAAATCAATAGGATTAGATGAGATCACCAAGGGAGTTATTGTAAACTAGAGAACTAAGCCCTAGGGAACACCAAACTTAGAGGCCAGAGAGATGTGGAAGCTCCAGCAAAGCAGATAAAGAGTTAAGGGAATGTACCACACTAATGAAAGAAGTTGTAAATGTGGGGAGAGGGACATATGGGAATCCCTTATATTTTTTCATGTAACATTTTATGTAATCTAAATATCTTTTAAAAATAAATAAATATATTTTTAAAAAAGAGTTAAGGGAGGAGAAAAACCCAGTGGAAACTGGGGCGGGAGGGCGGGCGACATGACGCACTTCCAGGGGAGGGAGGGATGGAGTGGTCAACAATGTCAAGTGCTGTTTGTGTAAGTAAGATGGTAACTGAAAATAGAGCATTAGATTTTGAAACATGAAATGATTAGTTACCGTCGTAAGACCAGTTTTGGTGAATCTAAGAAGTATCGGAGACAATGAGTACAGATAGTTGTTTTAAGGAGTTTTGCTTTAAAGGGAGCAGAGAAATGTAGTGAAATCTGGAGGAGGGACTGGGACCAAGATACTTGCCTTTGTACCGAGGATTGAACCCAGGACCTCATACATGGGAAGCAGACGCTCAATCACTGAGCTACATCTGCTCCCCGATACTTGCTTTTAAAATAGGAGAAATACCTTGTTTCCAGGCTGATGACGATGATCCAGTACAGAGGGAAAAATATAACGATATATATATAAAATATAGCTTTCAAAATTGACCCTCAATAAACCCATTTCCTTCCCTTGAGGTTGGGCTGGAACTAGTGACTTCTAAACAATGGAATATGACAACAATGTGGTTCCCATCTTACTAACAGACTCTCTCTATTGCCTTCTCCGCTGCATGCTTTGATGACGCAAGATTCCATTTTGGAGAGGCCTGTAATGGCAAGAAACTGAGGATGGTCTCTGGCCAACAGCCAGCAAGGAGAAGAATCTTGCCAACAACTGCAGCTGGGTAAGACTGGAAGCAGATCCTTTCCCAGCTGAGCCTCGAGATGGCTACAGCCCAGCTGAAGTAGAGGACCCAGCTAAGCAGTGTCCACATTTCTTACAGAAATTGAGGTAAATGTGTGCGTTGCTTTAAGCCACTAAGTTTTGGAGTCAGTCGGGACACAGCAAGAGATAACTATTACATCCCTGGAGCCACATCTTTGAGTAGCCAGGAAGGGATGGAGTCTAGTTTATCAGTGGGGAGGTTGGCCATAGAGAGGTGTAACCGCTGGTCAATTTGATGTAATTATGAATTCCAAAAATATAATTGGATCATGCTTGTAAACTAATCTGTTAATCTGGGCATGATTAGGTTATGGTTAGGGTGTTGAGCCCCACCCCTTGGTGGGCGGGGAATCAAATATAAAAGGCATGGCAAGAACAGTTTTGAGAAGCGGTTTTTGAGAAGCAGTTTTGATGTTGGAGAAAAGGCCCCAGAAGAAGAGAAGTGAGCCGTTCGCCTGATCGTCTACAGCTGACCTTGTGGAGGAAACAGAAGAGCTACGCCCGGAGAGAAACGCAGCCACAGGAAGAGAGGAACACAAGAAGCCTGAACCCTGGCAAACGTCGGCAGCTATCTTGCTCCAACACGTGGCAATGAACTTTGGTGAGAAGAAACTTAACGCTTTATGGCCTGGTATCTGTGGACTTCTACCCCAAATAAATACCCTTTGTAAAGACCAACCCATTTTTGGTATTTCACATTAGCACCCCTTTGGCTGACTAATACAAGAGGTATGCAGGCAGTTCTTTTATAATAACAGGGGGGAAGGCAAAGATGCTGGTAGGTGGGTAGATGTGGTCAAATCACGGGAAAATGTGAAAGTTCTCTTCTTAGGGACCCAGTTTTTTTTGTTTGTTTTGTTTTGTTTTTTTCCAGTCCATCAGGAAGCAGCAGCATCAACTGAGAGTGAGGTTGGGGAGGGGGTATTGGAGATTTGAGGGAAGAGGAGGAGATATGGAGCAGTCATCTGAGAGGACAAAAGTGTGACTGGACCTGGGAAATATGATTATTGGTCATTATCCAAGACCCACAAGGAGTATAAAGGAAAATAAGAAACATGGCTGTGCTTTCTCTCCAGCCGGTCACATTCCCCTATATGGATGCAGATGAAGGCCAGGTAAAGAGCTGTAAATAAATGGAGTTGCTGTTTTCAACAAAGGAGAGAGTAAGAAATTGGAGGCATATACCAGGATATTAATTTAATGATTTAATGGAATTTAAATTGGATAAGGGGAAGTGGGGAGTAAGGACATGAGAAAGTGAGGGATAGAAATAGAAGTGGTAGGATCAATAAACTTGGAGGCCCCAATGGGACAAAGGAGCTTTGAGATTTGGGTACTAGAGGAGTAAAATGGAAAATTGGAGATTTGGTCAGAGAAGGGGATGCTTAAAATTGAGAGCCTGTTTTAGTTGATAATGACAAAGTGTATCTCATGACAATGAGAGTGAGTGGTTGAGATTGTAAGGGAGCGAATAAAAAGAACAGAGAGGGGAAGCAGATGTGGCTCAACCAGTTGGGCACCCACCTACCACATGAGAGGTCCTGGGTTCGGGTCCTGCTACCTCCTAAAGAAGATGAGCTAGACACTGCACCCACTGCAACGAGCAGATGCCTAAAATGAGCAGATGCCACAAGCCAGCAGATGCTGCAGCCTGCGAGGAGTGCATGTGGCTCAGCTCATTGGGCACTCGCCTCCCATGTGGGAAGTCCTGAATTCAGTTCCCAGTGCCTCCTGGAAAAGGCAAGCAAAACAATGAGCAGACAGACAAGCAAACCATCTGGGGGAGGCGGGAAATAAATAAATAAATAAATCTTTAAAAAAACACATGCACATTGAAACAAAGCTTTCATGAGCCAACACTTGCACGCCTTATGCTCAGTGTACTCTAATATTTTTGTACTATACAACTAATTTGATTTCTTTTCTTTATTTGATGCTGATACAATTCACTAAATCAATTTTACAACCTAGTCATGAGTTGCGATCTGCAGTTGAAAAATCATTGCTATAAGCAATGTGGTCATTTCAGCTACACCCTAACACATGGACAATATAATCAACATCATTTCAACTCTGAGTGTGATTTAGTTAAAAACCATACCAGGACTAATGACTTTAAACAGGGGGACTCCATTAGCTCATTAATCAAAATCCAGTGTAAATATAAGATAGTCTGCTTTCATGACAGCTGTCGTTATATCAAAATATTGTGCAGGCTAAGTTACCACCAGGAAATGTAAAACATGTGAAATTCAGGTACATCATTTCTGACATCCAGCCAATATTTATGGTAGCTGGGTAAAGGGATTTTACTTCAAATAAACAAATGTATAATGTTTCCATAAAAGCACAGACGTGATCCTAATTAGTAAATTTGCTAATAGATTTTTGTCCGTTATCTCCAGATCAATCATCCAATATATTTGTTTTTAGAAAACAGTGCAAATTTTGCAACTCTCTCTCAAAATGTTTTGAGAGTTTCCTGGAGCAGCTTGAACTTAAGAGTATAAAAGCATTGGTACTTTTCTGAACTGGTAGATTTTGCCATTTCGAAACTCAAAATTCGTTTCAACTAGGTTGTGGTTTTGAATGATTTCTTTTTCTCTGCAAAAAGTTCTTAGATTTGCCATTGGAGAGGTGAAGGCTTTATAGTACACGGGAATCACCCCCTCTATTCCATTTATCGTCCTTCAGAGTGTCCAGTTTTTTGACAGCAGCGTTCTCTGGACCTCTCTGGAAAGAGGGAAATGCTCAATATCTGTGCTGTCCATGAAGGTAGTCACTAGTCACATGTGGGCTTTGGGGCCCTTGAAATATGGATAGTGTGACCAAGAAACAGAATTTTAAATTTTGTTTAGTTTTTTGTTGTTTTTTTGAGGTACCAGGGCCGGGGATTGAACCTGGGACCTCGTATGTGGGAAGTGGCGCTCAACCACTGAGCCACATCAGCTCCCCAGAGTTGGAGTTTACTCCTGTTTTTCTTGTTGTTTGTTTTTGTTTTTTCCTAGGAGGCACCGGGAACCGACCCCAGGACTTCCCATGTGGGAAGCAGGCGCCCAACTGTTTGAGCCACCTCTGCTCCCCTTAATTTTTAATTTATTTAAATTAGAAAACCTCAGGGTCTTGATGTGAGTTGTTACCTCTGACAGGCAAGGTCTTCCACCCCCAAAAAGTTGCCTCTCTTGTTCTCCTTTCTCCTGGTCAACTTCTACTCATTTCTTAGGTCTCCTCTTATTTGTTCACTTATTCATTCATTCAAGAACTATTTGAATGAATATAGCTAGTAGCCAGGGACTGTGCCGGGGAATAACAGTCAAGAAAATAGGGCACAATATTGACCTTGTGGAATTTACAGTGTCATTGGGATGGATAGATTTTTTTTAGTGAATAACCAAAATAATAATAAATTGTGATAAGTATCTTGTGATAAGAGCTCTGAGCTGGACCAGAGAATATTGGGAGGTGGTGAGAGGGCTCTCAGACGATGTCCCATTTTCACTGGGACCCTGAAGGGGGCAGATTGGGAAGGAGAAGCTCTATCACAGCAGCAATAAATGCTTGTACCTGCAAGCACGGTTTCATTTCAAGTCTGTAAGCTCTGCGAGAGCAGGGGCTTTGTCTCTCTTGTTCTCATACTCCTAGCACAGTGCCTGGCACATAATCAAAGCTCGGTAAATTCTTGTTAGTGGATGAAAATGTAAATTATTTCAAGTCTGGAAAATAAAACAATTGCTGTAGAACAATTACCATGAGAGGAAAAAATTGTTAGCGATTGCTAATTATGATTTGCTTTGGCTTACAAACATCATTTTATCCAAAGGTTGTGAGCCCTTTACAAATAATCATTTCTCAAGAATCAAGAATTTGTTGAGATTCTATGAATTCTCAGAATGCGTCAATGAAGCAACTATTCCTTGTTTCCCATTTCCTATACCCAAGTTCCTGCTAGTAATTCAATTAACTGCTAACTTAAGCATGAGGCCATGCCGTCCATTTGTGCCCCAAATCCCCTCTTGCCTTTAAATGCACTTCAACTCAAATTGCACTGCAAGTTCATACAGCAAGCCCCCACCCACACAAACTCTCCAAAATAGCATTTATACATATGACATAAAAATTGGAAAGGCATAGCTCATGTTGTGAAACAAAGCAAACATCCTCATGGACTATCAGGAGAGAAGAAACCCTAACAAACAGTAAGCTGGAACTGCAAGTTAATGAGGTTCCGGGTCCACAGGCAAGAAGAGGTAACCTGGGGTTCAACTCTGGCAGGTACCTGGAGTACCAGTATGCTCTATGAGATGAGGTCAGGGCAGGCTCACTATTTCAAACCAGTAAGTGAGGTAGGTATGAAAAGAGAGATGGTGGGGAGATGAGGGAAGAGGCAGACACAGCCTTGCAGCCAGCACCTGTGCTAGGCTACCCACGACCAGGTGACTGGACCTTGGAGATTTCCAATAACCCTGGGAGGGAACCGTGAGTTGCCAATATAAGACTGGGCTCTGAAATGGGATTGGGTGGAGGCAAACGCAAAATTGCTAGATAAAAGGGCAGGAATGGGGCTGGGTGTCAGAAAAATCTCCCATTCAAGATGAGCCTGCAACCTACAATTCTAAAACACACGAGGAAGAGGAGTGTTACTGCTTAAAACATGGCCCACAAAATCTACAAGAGAAATATGTATTCTCTCAAGGTAATAGGAAAATAACAGAGCAATCTGAAAGTGACATCCAAATTAGTATTGCAGAGCCCCCAAGAGATAAGAAGTAGCCTTCATAATAAACAATAAGAAATTGTGAAATAACTACTGGAGGAAATCAAATGAGAACAAAGGTATATTAAAAAAAAAAAAAATTCAGTTACGTTCCTCAAAATGAAACATATAATCGTGGAAATAAAAATGCATGAAATAGAATAAATTCTAGACCACACACAGACAAAGAAGTCATGATTTGGAAGATAGTAATGAGGACCTGAGTCAGAAAACAGCGCAGATGGGAAGCGGGTGTGGCTCAATCGATAGAGCTCCCGTTTATCATATGGGACGCCCCGGGTTCACTTCCCGGGACCTCCTTGTGAGGGCAGGCCGGCCAGCCCGCCCAGTGGGGTAGGCTGATGCAGCAAGACCTCACAGCAGGAGGCGGGTGTGGCTCAATCGATAGAGCCCCGTTTACCATGTGGGAGGCCCCAGGTTCGCTTCCCGGGGCCTCCTTGTGAGAGCAGGCCAGCCCGCACGGCGCGGTGGGCTGATGCAGTAGGACCTCACAGCAAAGGGGAGATAAGCAGACACGGAAAAAACACACAGCGAATGGACACAGCAAGCACAAGCAGCAAGGGGGGTATAAATAAATAAATAAATAAATCTTTAAAAACAAAACAAAACAAAACAAAAAAAACAGCACAGATAAAGAAGAAGAAATATGAAAAAGCAGTTACTAAATACGGTGGCTAGACTGAGGTCCAATGAAAGTTCAAGAATGAAGGGAATGATAGAGAAGTACTATTTGAGTAAATATTGGTTGAGCATTTTCAACAACCATTGAGGTACATGAGTACTGAATGAAAAGTGCACACCAATTTGTCCCCACCTCCTGCCTCTCCCCGACTCCTAAACCTTTGAGTGTGCCCACTGGAACTCATGACCCATCGTCCCCTAAATCCTCCATATTCTCCATCTCTTCTCAGAGTATGCCCTTCTCCTTGTTACTCTAAAACCCTTCTGGATCACCCTGAGGATAGTGCTCTTCTCCAAGTCCACCATAGTTTTCTCTCTCATACTTTTCAGACTTGGCTTTAAGAAGGGATAAGTGTTCTTCTCCCTCCTCGTTGTTACTTCAAGACCATTCTCAGTCCCTCCTCCTTAAAATCACCCAACTTTGAATCTTGTATCATCAGATTATAACACCCATTTTCCCACTTTCTACCAACCCATGGGTCACCCCCCGCCCACCCCAACCCCACCCTTCATTTCTCAAAGACGTTAGCTTCTGGTTCAAGATCTCACTTTCTAGAACAATCTTATTGGTCTTGGAGATGTCAATATCCCTATAGATGATCCCTTTAAGGCCCTATCCTAGCCCATGGGCTGTGGCATCTGCTCATTTAGGCATCTAGTTCGTTGCAGCAAGGTGTGGCGTCTGCTCTTTGCTGCGGGTGCAGGTGTCTGCTCATCTTCCTTTAGGAGGCACCAGGACTGAAACCTGGGACCTCTCATATGGTAGGTGGGTGCCCAACTGGTTGAGCCACATCTGCTTCCCTGTGCATGTGTTTTTATGTGACTTCCAGGTCATGCTGTAAAACATATTTCTGACTGTGGAGTACAGTGGAAGTCTTTTGAGAAAGACTGGGCTGCTTTCAGGATTTTAGTTGCAATTACTCTTGGTTGTTCTACCTTTTCCATTGGCTGCATATGGATTAAAGCCATGTTCTCATGCATTATTACATTCTTGCTGTGCCTCAGTCAACCATTTAGCAAATCCCATTTCACCCTTTTCAATGACCTGTGAGGACCTTACTTCTCCGATCTTATCTCCTATGTCTGTCTCCCCTTTGTTCACTCCACTTGAGTCACACAGCCTCCTTTGCTGTCCTTGAACCTTCCATGCATGCTGCAGCCACAGGGCCTTTGCACTGGCTGTTCTTTTTGCTTGGAACACTCTTCCCTCAGATATTCACACAACCAACTCCTTTCTTCCTTCAAGTCTTCGCTCAAATGTTACCTTTTACTGAGACCCACTCTGATTACTTTATTTAAAAGCGCAACCTAGTTTGTACTAATGAAACCTTTTTTCTTGCTGTACATATAATATATATGATATATAGATATAGTATATATCATACTATAGAATTTATTATATGTATTGCTTGCCTATCTCCCTCTACTAGATGTAAACTCCAGAAGAGTGAGTATTTTGGTTTGTTTTATTTACTGATATATCTCAAGCAACTAGGACAGTGCCTCCCACGGTATAGTTATCAATGAATACTTGTTGAATAAATTCAGATTGGTCCAGATTATGAGAGAATGAGAGAGAGAGAGAAGAGAGAGAGAGATATCAAATGTCAAATAGAAGTTAACTTGGAGGTTGTTATTGTATTCTTAGGTTATTTCCTATTTGTGGCAGTTTGAGATTATTTATGAATTCTAAAAAGAGAGATTAAGTTTGTAAACTGGTCTGTTCCTCTGGGCGTGATCCCCTTTGACTATCAGATTCAGCTGAGATGCCTTTGATTAAATTATGTTAAGATCAGGGCTTTGATACGACCACGTCATTAGGGCGACTCAGTTTGAGTCCCTGCCCCATTTGTGGGCTATATAAATGGACACTCAATCAAGAACACAGAAGCAGACACACGGAAGCAGATACGCAGGAAGAGAGAGTGCTCCATAGACACAGCCCTGGGAAGAGAGATGAGCCATTCACCTGATAGATTACAGCTGACCTTGTGAAGAGATCAGAGCAGCTGAGTCCAGAGAGAAACGAGGCCCGGGAAGAGAGACGAGCCCTATGCCAGCCTACAGCTG